>PVJL010004092.1:0-49808 GCA_004026885.1 Lyroderma lyra
TCTCTTTGTTGCTTTCAGTTTTATATTCCGCATATGAGTGAAGTCATACAGTTCTTTGTTTTTTCTGTCTGGCTTATTTCACTAAGCATGATGATCTCCAGGTCCATCCATTTTGTTGCAAATGGCAATATTTCATCTTTTCTTACAGCTGAGTAATATTCCATTGTGTATATGTACCACAGCTTCTTTAGCCAGTCGTCTGTCACAGGGCACTTTGGTTGTTTCCATGTTTTGGCCTCTGTGAACAGCGCTGCAATGAACATTGGGGTACATAAGTCTTTGCGGACAAAGGTTTTCAAGTTCTTTGGGTAGATCCCCGGAAGGGGGATTGCTGGGTCACATGGTAACTCCATTCCCAATTTTCTGAGGAATCTCTCTTATTTATCTTTCTCTCCTTTGCACAACTTAATTATTTGATAATCTACAAAGCGTTTACCTATTTATTTATGAAACAGCAGAACTTACATGTGAGAGCCCACGTCATGCTAGAAAAGGTGATAAGGGAGTAGGTCCCCGTGTGTTGGGGGTAGGGCTGAGCAGGATTCCCAAATGTGGGAGAAATTGATGAGTCATCTTGTTCTTGGAGCCATGAAGTGGTGTGCCCGAGGTCACTCAGATAGGATTCCATTCAGTACTCTGACTTAGTCTAGATCTGTTTGACAGGTTAGCTCTTGAACTTTAAGGACTATGTGGTTATTTATCATTGTGAGCCATACATGACACCACCTAGTTTTGTTCCTGTTTTGCAAATAAAAAACTAAGAGATGGAAAAAATTTTAACAGACATGGATTACTTAGAAGTCAATTACTGCACAATTGAGACTAGAACTCAGAAGTTCTGACTGTAGCCCACTACCAGTCACTCCTTCTCAGAAGAAGCAAAATATCAGATATGTAGTGAGAAGCAGAAAGTTTATTTCCATGCACAGGTATTTTCTTTTTACCTTTTTAGTAATAAACATCAATAAGTGCAATGAAAGAAAACTCCCTTCTGTAAATGACAAAAGGTTCCCTTTCTCTCATCTCCCCGGGACACACAGAGCCCTGGTGGTGGCTGGGACGTCACCTCTCTGTCCTCTCCCTGCAGGTCTGCTCTACGTCGGCTTTACTGCCTGCATGTTTGGGCTCTACAGCTTCATGCCCGTTGTCATAAAGAAAACTAGCGCCACAGCCGTCAACCTCTCCCTGCTCACAGCAGATTTGTACAGCCTGTTCTGTGGATTGTTTCTCTTCCACTACAAGGTAAGTTGAGTCAGTGCTGTTTTGTGAAGACACGTGGGAGGGAATAACACATACAGGTAAGAATGCCCTGCTGCGGAATGCTGTGTCTGACGGTAGAACAACATGGTGTTGAACCCCACGATCTGGGTATTCCCGTTTCAGCTGTAAGACAGGGGCAACATTTTGTCGTGAGAGACCAGTAACTACAGACAGTTGACAGTGACAGATAAGAAACTGCCATAGAGGGGAGGGCTTTCAACAAGGCAAGACAGTGTTTCTGACAGTGGTCAGCCCAGCAGCTACTCTTGGCTCAGCCTAGGAAGGTTTTACAATTCTCAGCCTATACCTGCAAAATGGGTTCTGCAAAGGCTCTGGCAGAGTATGTTCTTACTGGAGAAAAGACAGTTCCTGAAGTTTCTGTTCTGCAGGTATTTTCACATCTGCAAATATGAATAGAAATGCTAATGCATTTTACATACAGTTGACCCTTGAACAACATGAGTTTCAACTGTGTGGGTCCACTTATGTGCAGTTTTTTTCCAATAAATACATACAGTACTATAAATGTATTTTTCCTTCCTGATGATTTTTAAAATTACATTCTCTTTTCCCTAGCTTACTTACCTTATTGTAAGAATATAGTATATAATACATACAACCTACCAAATATGTATTAATTAACTGTTTATGTTTTCAGTAAGGTCAACAGGAGGCTATTAGTATTAACTTTTGGGAGAGTCAAAAATGATAGGCAGACTTTCAACTGTGTGGAGAATTGGCACCCCCTAAATGCCTGTCGTGTTGTTCAAGGGTCAGCTGAAGTTTCTTTACTGAGAGATTTGGGTTTGAATAAAGGAATGCAGAGAGATATTGTGAAGCATTTGTAGTTAACATATCAGCCCTAAAGAAAAGAGGAAAATAGTCAATCCAAAAATAGCAGCCCTTTTGAAGACTACCCACATCCTAACCCAAGGTAGGCATGATTAATTGGTTCTGGCACATGGAGGCCAGATGTTATCTTTTAAGCACTACATTCCCTGCAACTCTAACAATTGATTAAAACTGGTATGTGAGAAGAGACCTGCTTGCCATTCCTTAACTAGGCCTATAAGGTAAGGGTAAATGGCAACTAAGACCAGTGTGCAAAAGGAAACGTATGGAATATCCAAACGGATAAGACCAAATAAGGACAGGCAAAAGAGACGAAGCAGAAGTAAAGAAACACCATTCTAGCCACTTCTAGCCAAGGGCTTCACCAGTGGTTAACATCACTGGCACACACTGTGGCCAGCTGACGGGGCATTTTGGTGGCCAGGGCATCTTCAGCAAGGTCAAACCAGGTTTGGATGTTCCCAGAGAAATGCTGAGCTGGGAAGAGTACAAACTTGAGAGGACCAGAGGCAGTGAAGAATCAGAACAATAACTGAGAGAAGCCAGAGTCATAGCCTCCTGATGACCAGAAGCAGACCGAGAAGGGCAGACAGGGGTGGGAAAGAGGTCACAAACAAGGTTAGCAGTGGGGCGGACTGGAGTGGCTCTCGAAGAGGAGAGGTGGAGAGGGTGACTACGGCAGCAGGTACGGATCAAGTGCTGAGCCCCTATTTTATGTGGAGCTTTGTACCCACTGTGGGCACAAGCAAAAATGACAGCCTAAAGGAAGTGTTTAGGACTGGACAGTGTTTATACATTGTAAGGCTTCGTCCAGATGGTGCAGTCTGTTTCTTGAGCACACCCTGGTCCTTGTAAGGATAAAAAGTAGAGTCCCAAAATGTTCCCCTCATGCTGCCCCCAACCACAGTGCTGAGGTCCAACTTCCCTTACAGTCCCCCTTCATACACACTCAATTTTTTTCTGGAGACCTGGGACCAACTCGCCATGGTCTTATCAGTGTGGCACACGGGCCACCATTTTTCTTTTCTCTGTAGCTAAACATACACATCTAGTCCAATCCTTAAGCATGAGTTCAGTTCTCAGCAATTATCACAGCAATTAATTAATGGTCTTTATAAGCTCCCAAACTAGAAGACTCCCTCTAATCTTTCTTAAGGAGAGATGACTAAAATCTATTGCTTTGTTTGGGGACTACGGTCACTTCTTGGGCACTCCAAATCCAGTCCATCTCTCGGTGTCTCTGAAAATCTGGTTTTGCCAGGGACACTTGATTAAAATGGAGATTCATGGACCATAGCCCTGAGCCACAGAAGCAGAAATGGGGAATGTCTGAGGGGGTCTGCATTGGTCACAGGCTCCCTTGCGAAGCTGATATTCTCTGAATTTAAGAATGAATACCTGCAAAGTGTAGCTGAACAGTGCTTGTTCCTATTTGAGTCTGTCACTCCTCACACTTCCATTGACTTTTGGTTAAACCTGGGACTGTCCACGTTTATAACCATGAAAAACCAAGAAGGCTGATGAACCAGGCAAATTCTAGTTTTCCCCAATCCATCTTCTCCCATCATTTGCATGCTACTAGTTACTTAGGATATGTAACTTTGCTGAGGAGGAAACCACGTAGTAACCCTCATCGTGCTATCAGAAGGGAAGCTTTGTTATCTGAAAATTAAATTCTTGTGTTCACCAATTTGGAAGGTATAGTAGATATTTTTTTTTTCTTAATACACACATACTTTTTTGTTACTACTTAAGTGATGAATTTCCTGAAGGCAACTATTTGTTCAACACAATAGGTGTTTTTTCTAGTTAAAATTGATTCCTATTCTTTTTAAAAATTAAATTTTCAAGGTAATAATTGTAGATTCATGTCATTTTAAGAATTAATACAGAAAGATGCCATATACCCTTTACCTAGTTTAACCCCATTGGTAACATCTTCCAAACTGTAGTACAATATAGAATATTAACATGGATACAGTCAACATATGAGCATTTCCATGCCCACAAGGGCTGCACAGGCTGCCTTTTTATAGCCATACCTACTTCCTCTCCCCCACCCCCTTGACACTGCAAAACCACTCATTTATTCTCTATTCCTCTAAACTTGTCACTTCAAGAATGGTATGTAAACAGAATTATACAATATAGGAGGGCTGTCCAGAAAGTATCCAGCCATCCAGCCTTGTAATATGAATAGAAGCATTTATGGCTGGATTTTTTCTAGACAGCCCTCATATAACCTTTTGTAATTCAGCATAATACTCTGGAGATGCATCCAGATCATTTTACATATTAGTGGCTCATTCATTTTCATTGCTAAGTATTATTCCATGTACTACAATTTGTATAACCATTCATCCAATGAAGGGCATCTGGGTTGTTTCATTTTTGGTTATTATACAGAAAGCTTCTATGAACATTCACATATAGGTTTTTGTGTGAACAGAGTTTTTATTTTTCTGAGATTAACATCCAAGTATGCTACTGCTGGACATATGGTCCTAACATGTTTAGTTTTACAAGAAACTGCCACACTGTTTCCCAAAGTGGTCTATTGTCTTTTGTTACAAAGAAATGCATCAAGTACTTTTGTACACTGGTACCATTTCCAGTGCATATGTATTTTTATAATACACATATATTTTAATAAGAATTTAATTACACTTTACCTATTGCATTGTTTAACTTAGCATGAATATATTGCTTTGCCATTTAACATCGATATATAACGTGAATCTAAAAGGGTGGTTCTCAACTGTAGCTATGAATTACAATTGCCTGAAGAGAACATAAAACATGGCCATGCCCAGGACCAGAGAGCCTGGTCTTGATTGGTTGGGATTAGGACCTTTCAAAACCTCTTCAGGTGACTCATCATAGATCCTAATCGACAACTAGATTTGAGAACCATTCATCTACAAGATTATTTTTAATGAATATATAGTATTCCACAGAATAGTTACACTTTATTTAACCCAGGGTTTCTCAGCCATGGCACTATTGATATTTTAAACCAGATTGTTCTTTGAGAGGGGAAGGGGGCCTGTGCTGTGCATTGCAGGATGTTTAGTAGCATTCCTGGCCTCAACCCACTCAATGACACCCCACAGTAGTGACAATAAAAAATGTCTCCATGCATTGCTAAATATTGACAACTACTGATTTAATAATTCCTAATTGAATTCAGATGTTATCTCTTTTTGGCTAATATAAAAAATTGGGGAAATTACCTATACTAAATCTCTGCTCATATTCAATGTTTCAATGTTTTTTAGTAATTTAAAAATTAATCTCATAATTAGTTTATTTTATTTCTATTTTGAAACAAAGATCTTTAAAATAATTTGACAAGCCTTTTGACCAATTAGGAACCCTGCACAGAGGCAGTTTTGCAAAGCCCTTTTAATATCACGGCAACCAATATTAGGACATAGACAAATGCTCTATTTCTCCTTTCCCTTCACTCTCATTGCACTTGCAGTTGACACCATACCACTTATTTCTTAAATAAACACAGCCTTGTACTGTTCTCTAATTGTTTTCTGAACAATAGTATTTAATATCTGCAAAGAAATAAGCTAATACTCAATTTAAATAAAAATAAAAAAATCTTTCCTTTGCCTAAAACAATTTCTAAAAAAATTCTTGCAAGTCGTTTCAATTTGTTGTCAAATAGTCATTGTTTGGAAATGCCGGGGTGTTTTTTTTTTTCTCCCAGGGCCCAGCTTGCCTGCCTCTGAAATTGGCCAGATGGGAGGCTCTTGAGAGGCACGCAATGGGCAATTCTAAGTGCCTATTGGTTTTTGTACCACAGCCAGACAGGCCATCTCAGAAAATTGATTTTTAAATAACACTTACTGGCGGTACTTTTATCATTAAGAGAAATATATGGTCAATGCAAAAATCTTGGCAAACTTTGCAAAATTTAAAAATTGTGGTGTCACATGGCGTGTATATGTGTGTGCGCACGCGTCTTCAGGGGAGTGGCAGAAGGGTTATATTTTATGTATCTTCTTTGGAGAAATACCTATTTAAATTCTTTGCCCAGTTTTAATAGGGTTATTTTTCTTTATTATTGAGTTGTACTATTTCTTTACATATGCTGGATACGAGATCCTTATCAGATATATGATTTACAAATATTCTCTGCCACTTTGTGATTGTCTTTTTGTTTTCTTGTTAGTGTCCTTAAAAACATAAAAGTTTTTAATTTTGATACAGTCCAGTATATCTGTCTGCTTATACTTTTAAAATCATGAAAGGAATGAAGTCAATCCCACGGCAGCTATTTGGCACCTAGCCTTCCCTGGTGGTTTACAATGCTCATCCTCTCAGGCCTGCACAGTAGTCACTGCCCCTTGCCTCCCATTGACTGCTCTAAGGGGATGCCTGAAGGCCATAGCCTAAGAAAGAATGAGGGTGTCTTTAATTATATAAAACATGTAGTGTGGAAGACATTTTAAGCCAGTAACCCTCAACCTTGGCTGTACATTGGAATCACCCAAAGAGTTTTAAAGATACTGATGCTTAGGTCCTACTCCCACTGACTCTGATTGGAGTGGCCTGTGATGCAGCCCGAACATCAGATTGTTAAAGGCTGCCCAGATAATCCTAGTGTGCGGCCAGACTTAAGAGCTACGGGTTCAGACTGACTTTATGTGGCTGAAGCACGTGGAACTAACACTAAAGGGTGAAAGCCGTAAGATTATAGCTAAGATATAAAGAAACCTTCCTGACAATTATCCATCTGAAAGCAGAATAGACTGTCTTAGGAATTCTCCTCACTGTATGAGGTGGACAAGAAGGTGAGAGGGGTAGTGCACAGGGCCTCACACTTCAGTAAGGAGGACTGACCAGTGACCTCTGAGATCTCATTTCGTTTTACTATAGTCTGCAGTTGCAGTTTATTGTTTCACTTAATCATGATGTCTTTACTCCAGACAACCTTCTGGGCTGGTTATAAATATCTGCAGGTTGTAAGGAAAGGGTTATTTGCTCACAGATGTTGCTTACCCAGGCAGAACTAAATGATTAAATGAAGCTCTCCTGCCCAATATTGATTATTTGCTTTTTCTCACTTTTCACCCTTGGAAAATAATCCATTCTCTTCTTCACTCATCAGTCCACCGTCTGCAGCTTCTCTGGCTTCTCCTGCTGACTGCCATGCTGACTGGGCAATAAAGGTCCATCTCAGGGAAGCAAATGACCTACTTCTGAATTAGACTATCTATATGGGATAGTGTTCTTGAAAACTCTAATTTACAAGGCTTTTGAGAAGTGGTTATATGTTTCTGTTCTTTATTACCTGACAACATTATTGAATCAGAATTTAAGCCTATAGCAAGCCATGGAAAGTGCAGGAAATAAGCTTTACTGGCCCTCAGAGACCCCCTGAAACCTAACCTAGGAAGATTTACATGAGAGCTTTTCAATTCAAAGTGTTGGCTTTTCAAGGTCACAGCTTGATCAGTTATGAACTCTATTTCCTTGTATTTATCATACAAACAAGGACGCTTTTGAAATTAAAAGGGTTTTACTTTCCTGTGGCTGCTGTAACAAATCACCACTTACTTAGTGGCTTAAAACAACACAAGCTTATTATCTTAGAATTCTGGAGGTCAGAAGTCTCAGTGGGCTAAAACAAGTGTCAGATCTGTGGAGCTCCTGGAGACTCTAAGGGAGATTCATTCATTTCCTTGCCTTTTCCAACTGCAGGGGGCTGCCTGCATTCCTTGGCTCATGACCCCTTCCTCTATCTTCAAAGCCGGCAGCATAGAATCTTCAACCTGATTCTGCCATTCCTGCCTCCCTTGTGTAATTATACTGGGCCCACCCAGATCATTCAGGATAATCTCCTCATCTCAGAATCCTTAACTTAATCACATCTGGAAAGGCCCTTTTGCCTTGTAAAATAACATACTCTCCGGTTCCAGGGATTAGGATGTGACCATTACTCTGCCTAGGAGTGCTATCCGTAATTACAGCAGGACAAATACGGGCCATTGGCTGCAAGCCAGGCCGGCTGGGATGTATGGATGTGGTCTTTAGAAGCCACAGCTGGGCAATGAAGACACGTTCTCCACCTACCGATACTATGTTCTGGTGAATGTCCCAGTTAATGTTTAAAGTAGTTCTGGTTACCTGCTCACATGTGTTTTTAACAAAGAAAATACTAAATTGTGTGTGAAGAAAATGACGAGGAATGGGAAGACCACTTCAGTATCTATAGCGTGGAGTATGAATTCAGTGGTGTGGTATTGCAGAGGGGGCATGGCCTGCAAAGTCAGAGGAGCCTCGATTTAAAATGTGGCTTCTGTTTTCTCCTTAACTACCTTGGACAGGTTTTTTATTCTCGCCAAACTTCAAGGTAATGAGAATTGCCTTATAGAACTTTTGAAGGGTTCAATAATTTATAAATCTTAACCAAGAGTGGTGTATTTCTGATTAAATGTATTGTTCGGGGTTAGTAATCTCTATCTCCATTTTTAGGCTACTAATCTTATTTTAAGGTTTTACAACTAGATGTAGCTTTTAACAACTTTGTGTGTGTGTTTTCTTATGTGTGAGACCCCAGTTTTGCCTTTTCAAATATTCTATGTCATTTTCAACTAAATCCTTTGATTGTTTCATTGCTTACAATAGAATTTTTAGATGATAGGCACACATACAAAACACTCAAGTGTTGTTAAAATAAAATACCAACAAATTCTTTCATGATGTGTCATTATATGCTAAACATTCTTCAAGAAAATAACAGCCAATGTCCCCGCCTGACATTTAATATAGAAAAATGGTTTACTTCACACATTTTACTATTACATTTTCAAAGCTTGATATTGCCACAGAATAGCTGTAATAGTTAAAAGTTGAGAGTAATTTCATAAGAAGAAATCGTTTTTGCGATTTTATCAAAATAAACAAGAAATAGAGAAAAAAAGTGAACATTGTAAATTCTCTCCAGATCTCCTTTAAACAATCCACTCATTGGTATATATGGTGCCCACGCTGAACAATGTGAAAGCACGATCCTATTGGAAGAGTAATATTTCAGGGAAGTAAATGCTCCATAAAGCTGACAGTCTTACATAAGGGTAAATGTTTTTATCATCTAAATATTCACTACTAAAAAATAGGGGAAAGAGAGATTTCAGAATCATTTGTCCAAGAAGGCTACTTCCAAAATTACAGATAACGTGATTTATGTGAATTTTATAGCTGTGCATCTGAAGTTAGTCATTAGTAAATATTCTGTATGTTTTATAACAGGTAAATTTTTTATAATTGCTGTGAGTTATTTTTGACAAATAACCTGAAAACTTTCTTACATTGTCAACTGCCTATTCTAGCAACCCAAAATGCATTGTATGAGGACAGGTGTGGAGCGCCATGAGCCACGTTTACCCTCTCTGTCAACCACTGTAACTTACATCCCACATGTGCTAGTTTCTCTTACTGGTGTTGTTGTTGTTGTTATATGAGATTTGGCAAGAAAAATTTAATAACTCTGGACATGGGCCTAATTTAATAATATATTACTAGGCACTAAATTTAAAAGAAATTCATTCAGCAAATATTTACTCTATGCCTGCCATGCGCCAGGTACTGTTTTGATGCTTAACTCTTTGTTTATAAATAAACATGACAAGAACACCAAAAACGACAAGGCAGATTAATGCAAAGGATAACATTCCAAACCTCTGAAACTTGACTAGACCAGCAATCTGAAGCATCCGTAATATCTGAGTGCCAATGCCAGAGTTTGCAGAGACTACATTCTGAGTGGAATCTTCCATTAGCTGTGGATTAGAATCTGGAGCCAGGCAGCCCTGTTGATCCTCTCTGGCAGTGGGCAGTTTCAGTAATGGAAATGCACTTGAAAAGCCAGGGCAAGCAGCTTCAGCCTGTGGCAGCTGATGAGCATAAAAGCAATACTACACATCTTATTTATAAACGTACTCTCAGAAGTAGCCTGTTATATTTCTTTCTGTAAGTATTGCATCTTAAAGGGCTACAAATTTTCAGTTCATAGTACCTAAATATAATTATGAATGGGTTATTTTTAAATTAATAATGAGCTTTTATGACTTTTTCTATTTTTTTTAAACTGTCACTAGTGAGTAGAGAATTGGGAAAACTGGCATCATTGAGGCCCCAACACATTTCACATGAAATACCAAGGTGCTGGAGCAATGAGTGTTTCAACTTGGTTTCCCTCTGCCTGGGATCTCAGTACAGTGTTTCCTGAGGTTTCCATGTTGCCAAATGAGTTAGGGTAAGTGTTACTCGCTTCTCCAGGTGAGAGAGAGAGTGTTCTCTGTGCAGCCACTCAGGAACCCAGGTTCCTTCCTCCTTGTGGCTCTCACATACTCTAGGACAGAGCTCTATAAAACTACCAACTGTGAGCCAGCCCCATGTTTTTGTAAATATAGTTTTATTGGAGCACAACAATTCCCATTTCTTTATATATTATTCATAGCTGCTTTTGCCCTACAATGACTGCATTGAGTAGTTGTGACAGACTATGTGACCCACAAGCTTGAAATATTTACAATCTAGCCTTTTAAGGAAAAAAAAAATCCCAGCCCCTGGGCTGGGCCCTTCAAGTTCTTTGCCAGAGCTCCCTGTGAGGTAGCCTGGAGACTTTTACCGCTGAGTCTGAAGTAGTGTACATTGCATCCTCATTGGGCCACACCTAACTGAAGAGAGGCTGGGAAATGTAGTCATGGCCACACTTAGTTAAAGGGAGGCTGGGAAATGTAGTCATGGCCATACTTAATTGAAGGAAGGCTGGGAAATGTAGTCAAGCTGTTTGTGCAGGAAGAAAAGAAAATAGATTTAGTGAACAGCCAGTCTCTGCCACATTAGCAATTTCTATTTACCAGAAATTTTGGAAAGATTAGGCAAGTTGGAGATAAATTGTGAGGCAGGAAAAGAATTAGAGACTGAAGTCACAATTCCTTCTAATGAATCTATTCATGAACTCCACATCACCAATATTTTGAACTTACATCATCAGGACAAGCTGAAAGAAAAATGGAATGAAGTAGAGAGAGTTTCAAATAGAAAGGCTTGTTGGACTAGAGTGTGGCCACGAAAAAACAGCTAGTTGTCTCTTAGGAGAATGCACGGGATGTATTTGTCACAAGGGCGTACAATCTGGCCCTCTCCTGCATACTGAGAAACCCAATTTTGTCAGCAGATCTGAATCAATCCATCTCCCATGAACCAGAATATTAGTGGCCCAGGCTCACAGAAATCAGAATATCAATTTGCTCAGATAAAGAGCAAAGATTGACTCCAACATTAAAAGTTGAAGCAGAGCCATCACTCTACACATCTCTAAGGGTTACCATAGATGGGAGACTTTGCACAACTTTATATTTAAAATTAATTTTGAGTGTTTTTATTTACTCCCCTCTAAGAAAATTAATTAATACTGTCCTTCCCTCATTTCCTGACTCCCATTGTACTGTTTTATATTGTCAATTATTTTAAAAGTTAATTTCTATTAATATAATCTTTTTTTTAATTTTGTTTTTTATTTTATTTTATTTTATTTATTTATTTATTTATTTAGGTATGTGGTTAGTTCCCTGGGTGGGAATCGAACCCAGGCCGCAGCGTTGACTGCACCAGCGCTGAAGCCCTAAGCCACTACACCACCAGGGAACTCCTATTAATATAATCTTTATGGTATTTAAGCCATATTTCCATACATACTATATTTGCTAAATCATCAGTCTCTGAAATGCAGGCTCTTTTTTTTTATAAATTTCTTATTTTGATTTATCTCTTAGTTTGCTGGATTTTATCACTATTGGTATTGTCAGAAAGCAGGGCTGCTATGCATACATGGTTGTACAGACTGTCCACAGTGCAATTTGTCCATTTATAGGGCATATCTTCCAGTAGATGGTAGTCAGTGCCTTTAAGGAGAGAAGACTTTATAATCACTACAAAAGTGTCAACTGGGTTCATGGTAGGTCTTCAGGATCTTCAGAGGGGCTGTATTTCCCAGTTCTTTGCTTCCTTGAAAACATTGCTTGTATTTATATTCAAGGGATAACTTTCGTAGGTTACATTTTTTTCTCAGAACTTCATATTGTTCTTTTTTTTTTAAATTGAGCATCGTACCCAGCTCTTTTGAACCTTATGAGTAACTGGATTTTATCTTTAATTTAGGTTATTTTTTTCCCAAAAAGAGCCCACAAGTGTTATATTTCTGGGTTCTTTGTGTTTGAGAATGTCTCAGATGTCTTTAGACTTGTAGGTCAACTTGGCGTACAATTCCTTGGTAGCCTTGCACGGCTCCCGCAACTCACCTTCAGAGCCCCAGATAATGGCAAGCCCCAATATTCTCCCTGCCTCACTGAGAATGTATGGAAGTGGGAAAGGTTTTCTGTTCTTGAGGATGTTTTGTTTCCTTGAGTTTTTCCTGAGTCAATCACCACTTAATTAATTCTCTTCAAATCGGAGAGAGATCTGAAAGTACCTTCACCAAAATGTGAACATGAGTCCAAGAGTAAGTGGAATGACAGAGTTGTCACAAGACTGAGCCCAAGCTCCGGAGTTAAATCGCCTGGCTGTGAATTTCAGTTCGGTCCTTACCTAGGGGTCCCTAACTTTTTCATGCCATGAGTCCCTCTGGCAATCTAGTGAAGCCGAGTGATCCCTTTCACAATGTTTTTAAGTGTCTATAATCAAATGCGTAGCATTACAAAGCAGGCCAATTATATTAAAATAAAGTTATCAAAATACTTTAAAATGTGATGATAGAGTAATATATCATCATAAATCACAAGATCTAGAAGCACATCTAGTAACTACTGTCATTTCAAAGCATTGATGAGTATAAGCAGTTATGGGAGGATCTGCAGCCATTGTAACATGACATGAAAATATATGTGATTTCTCTTAGCGAACACATCTAAGGCACTGCTAATACTAATGTAGCTAGCTCGTTGCTTACATTTATAATGAAGAAATGCCAAATGTTAGTTGGAGGTCAGTGAAAATAAAAATCCAGAATTATTGTCCAGGTTTACCCCATGAATTCTATACAGAAACCCCTGATGCCACTAGTTTATACAACCTCATGCAAAAGTCACTTAACTTCTCTCGACCCTTGTTGCCCGATCAGCAAAACTGAGGTCATATCAGTGGCACTGTCTAACTGGCAGCATCAAGATCCCTGTATAGAAATGTGGGCAAATCACTTACTGTAGCATCTGGCACAGAGAACACTCAGAAAATAAGGCCGTTCGTTATTAAGGATGGTAGAATTGTGAGTGCTTATGTCTTATGCTCTTCACATACTTAAGTATTGCTTAAATTATATGCTACTGAAACAGTAGATGCATGTTTGTTATTTTTATAATCATAAAACAATAAAGTTATTTTCAGTTAAAAAATACATAAATTGAGCCATCCTCTCAAATAAAAAGGAAATCTAAATATGAATTTCTGCCATTGCAAAAGCAGGACAAAATAGCAACCAGACACTTACTAGAATGGTTTATTCTCAGTTTTCATGGACAAACAGGAACAAAAATTAAAGTGTTTCTACGTGTCTGTCTTCCTCATTATTTTTCTGTAACTAGAACTCTCTACTCATTACATTGCTAAGCACTAACTTACTCATATACCTAGTTTTTTTCTCATTTAATTATATTTTGAGATGTGGTTTTATTTTTTAAATGTAAGTACATTGTAAACTATTTTATGGGGCCTTGAATTTAGTAGTGTAACTTGGCCTAACTTGAATGCAAATTTTGGTTCCAGTTTCACATCCGGTCACTTTTTGATGCTCCGTGGAACCACACCTATGTATAGGAGTATACCTGTTTCCCATTGCTGTCTCCTTTGTGTGCTAACCGGTCCTACCTGAAATGCAAGGACTGACTTTAGATAAGAACTAAGTTCTGGACGACAGGGGCCATGCGTGTCTCTTTCTCTGCTACATCCCTGGTGTCTAGTACAGTGCCTAGCATGGTAGGTGCTCATCAGTTATTTATTCAATTGAAATTCTTATTGCTTTTAGGTTAAACTAAACATTGAGGTTAAACTCTAATTTTCTAGGCTGAACACTATCAAGGAATTTTCACATAAGAAGCAAAACATTTTTTGATGGATGTGGACTCTTTACATTTCAAGTTAATGAAACCAGCTGAAAAGTAAAACATGTAGATCCCACAATAGCAAGTCACTGTTTTGATTCATTTTTTGATTGAACTGAATGATTGCTTAGGGGACATCTCAAGGAAACATGGAGATTAGAAAACCAGTCCAATGCCATAATAAGTGTATAAAGTGTCGCAGGGGAATGGAAGAATAAAACACACATTAAGAGTTGAAAATTTGCTAAGAAATGTATTCTATTTACAGAAAAAAACATATCTAATATTCAGATTTATTATTCATACATTATCCCAGAGTACAATTGTAAAATGAGTCATTTTTCACATACTAAGTTTGTGTAAGGTATCTGTATCTATTGATGTGTCTACATCCACAGGGGTCAGCAAACTGTCCTATAAACACCAGATTATAAATAGTTAGGCTTTGCAGTCCATACGTTCTCTTTCACAAGTACTCAGCTCTGCCATGGACAGCTCTGCCATGGACATGGCTTTTCCAATAAAACTTTATAAAACCATACAGCTGCTAGATTTGTTAGTTTACTGACCCCTCGTGTAGACTGTAACTGTCCTTGCAAACTTTACCCTCATCTTCAGCGCCAGGAAAAAGCCATTTTCTCCTGCAAAGTCTGCCATTAGTAAAATTATGGAATTAGTGTTTTTTATTTCTTCAGATAAATACCCAGAAGTGGAATTGCTAAGTCATAAGGTAGTTCTATTTTTAATTTTTTTGAGGAACTTCCATACTGTTTTTCACAGTGGCTTCATCAGTTTGCACTCCCACCAGCAGTGCACAAGGGTTCTCTGTTCTTCACATCCTCACCAGCACTTGCTGGTTTTTTTATTAATTGATGCAGGCATTCTGACAGGTGTGAGGTGATATCTCATTGTGGTTTTAATCTGCATTTTTCTGATGATTAGTGATGTTGAGCCTTTTTTTATGTATTTATTGGCCATCTGTATGTCCCCTTTGGAGAAATAGAAAGATATATGCACCTGTATGCTCACTGCAGCACTGTTTACAATAGCTGAGTATGGAAGCAACCTACGTGCTTATCGAGAGATGAATGGATAAAGAAGATGTGATGCATATATACAATGGAATATTACTCAGCCTTTAAAAAATGAAATGTTACCATTTGTGACAACATGAATGGGCCTAGAGGGTATTATGCTAAGTGAAGTAAGTCAAAGAAAGCCAAATACCATCTATGCCTTATATGTGGACTCTTAAAAAAAAAAAAAGAAACAAACTCATAGATAGTTACATAGAAAACAAACTTATTGTTGACATATGGGAGGTGGGTTGGGAGCCTGGGGGACAAAGGTGAGGGGATTAAGAAGTACAAATTGGTAGTTACAAAATAGTCACAGGAATGTAAAGTACAGCATAGAAAATGTAGCCAACAATATTGCAACAATTATGTATAGTGCTGGGCGGGCTATAGCCTAATCTGGGGGAGCACTTCATAAATTATATAAATGTCTAACCACTACACTGTACACCTGAAACTAATATAAAATAATATTGAATGTGAAGTAAAATTGGAAAAAATTTTAAATAAAAATAAATAAAGCTATTGAAATCTGTACATAGAATGTTACACGCTTATTTGCACTTTAAGTATGCACACGTTGTTTTGAAAGCTAATTGTAGTAAGTTGAGTATCTGTCTCCTAGTTGAGGTCTGGAGGCACCTAAGGGTGTGTTTGTTAGTACTGTTATAAGGGTATCTGTGGCATGCATAGAACACAGAGAAGTACATTCAGGTTATTGGTTTATTGTTTTCATTTTATGTAAGGGAATGAGTGGGATGTCAGCCCCAACCCCTAGCCCGGAGCTAAGATGTGAAAGTGAAAGGATATTAAAGCCACAGCTTAGGGGAAGGATGAAGCTAAGGCGTCTGGAAACAGGAAGCGTATTTAACGCTGATTTTATACAAGTACAGCATGCTCCAGAAGAAACAAGAGTATCAGACAATAACCACTATATTAACAAATGGACAATACCAGGATCGCGTGTCCATTATACACACTGGCTAGTGTGACAATAAAGCAGGTCCTTTCCAAGTGACAAAGCTCGTTACACCTTGGTGATACCTCGCCATTCCCGGAGGAATGGTGACACACAGGTGGTTATATAGAGACAATCGTGTAGTTGGTAATGGCTATATTAGTTCATGGAGATCAAATTTAGGAGCCATCTCTAGATTTTGATTTTTAAAAATGTGTTTATATCATAGTAACATAACCTCAAGTTCACATTATTTTAAAGTCTTAAGACATTAGATAATTTGATTTTATTTTTATAATAGGTCCAAACTTTAATTTAAAGGGGGAAAAAGAAACCAACTATGTTGCTGAGTGTCTTTCACATTTTTAATAGCACTCCATGGATTTTAAGGATTATACAATATTTTGAAAATGTAATAATGATGTTGTAAAATTTTATTATGGAATAACCAAATATTCTGGGCCCGATGCCAATACTTCTCAGTGATATTCTGGAATTTAAACAGGGAGCATGGAGGGCTATGTAAGTGAAGATGGCAGCTATTTATCATGTACCAAACTTCTTATTTTAAAGAAATTGATTAACCATTAAAACTGTAATATGAGTTTTCCTTGACAGCTGCTACATCATGATATTCGTAGCAATAAATTACTTGTACATTTATTTCATTTTTCTGTCTCTTCTGCCACCACCAGGTAAACATAAGAGAAGGGAATAAAGAATTCTAATGTGGTTGCAAGAGAGCTCATTTTTCATTTTGTCAAGGGGTTTCCCCACCCTGCAGCCATGATTACACTTCTTGATGATCTTTCATTTCTATGACTTGAGAAAGAACAGATTCCAAGTTCATCAATAATCCATTAAGGTTGTTCCAAGCTATGTTGGATTTAAGTTGAGCCCTTCCCCTGTGCAATAGAGATATGGATTGCCCTTAGAAGCTTGAACATAGGGAACGGAAGAAACAAAAAAGAAGTACATTGCAATGCAGTTAACCAAGCAATTAGGAGATGGGAAGAGAATTGGGTGGATTGTCAGGGCCTCTGGGCATGGTGCCAGCTGTCACTATAAGACCGTGCCCTCCACGCTCTGTCCATACCTACTGCTTCCTCAGCTCCAAGATGTTCATCATGGTACTCCCTACTTTCCTGAGGAGTCAGTGTTTTGAAAATGAAATGAGATGATATACAGATGCTTACAATGGAATAACATCTTAATAAACCCATCGTAATTTGAAAATATTGTGAAGTTGAACATGCATTTAATACATCTAACCTACCAAACATGCCATCCCAAACGAGGGACCGGAAGTCCCAGGTCAAGGTTCAACAGGGTTGAGGTTCTGCCGAGGGTTCTCCTCCTGGCTTGCCCACAGCCACCTTCTCCCTGTGTCCTCACATGACCTTTTTGCCATGTGACATGTAGGTGGGGAGGGGAGGTGGAAGAGAGAGCTCTCTGCTGTCTCCTTTTATGAGAACACAAATCCACCTTTATGACCTCATTTAATCTTAATTAAGGTTACTTCCATATCAGTCCCATTTCTAAATACAGCCACACTGGGGATTGTGACTTCAATGTACAAATTTACAGAGGAGGGGAAAGCACAATTTAGCCCATAGTACCCAGGAAAATCTATCAAGATCCTTTATTTAATCACACCTGCTAAGACCCTTTTTCCAAATTGGGTAAATAACGTTCAAAGGTTCCAGGTTTTCAGAGCTGGATGTATAATGCAGGATCCAGGGGAGGTTTTTACCTACTACAAAAAAGCAAAATGAATTACTAAATTATATTATTTATAAATTATGTGCTCATGGGTGCTCCAACGTGATGTGTGCCAGTGGGGAGTAGTACCTCAAAATTAGTAAATAAGGTAAAGCACAATAGGAATTTATGAGGATTCCTGTGACTTCTATAATTATTCATCACTGTAAAAAAACACAACATAAATAAGTTCAAACACTGAACCTATAAACCAGGGGTTTATTATTTGCATTGACAAAAAATAGCCTTCCATTTCAGGTGGATTGACTGTCATGCTCTTCTTTTAAAGAGCCAAATCTATAACTGCATTTGCAGTTCAACTTGATTCATGAATGATTTAGAAAAGGCTATCAAAAAAAGTTTCCATATCTATCGTTGCTTTAGCATTTACTCTTGGTAATATAAAAATAGCAATAGCTGACCTTTATTGAGCATTTACTAGTGCCAAGCACTGTTATGAGTCTTAGTTACCTGATGAGTGACTAGAGGCACAGAGTGGTAAGGATCTAGTGCAAGATCACAGAACAAGACAGTAGCAAACAGAGATGCCAAGCCCAGAGTTCTGACTCTAGAGCTCATACTGCGAATCATCACTTGGTATTCCATGGAAAATATTATTGAGCACCCCATTTCTAAAACTCCCTATGGAGAGAAATCGTTATGGAAGTTCACATCCAGACCTTTAGTATAATGGTTTTAGTGTTTTCAATTGTATTAGTCAGGGTTCTCCTGAAAACCATAACCAATAAGCCTTGTGGTGTGTTTCTATATTTCTATAAAGATAGAGATAGAGAGATAGACTTGTGTTAGGGAATTGGCTCGCACTACGAAAGAGGCTGGCGAGTTCTGAATCTGCAGGGCAGGCTGGCAGACTGGAGAGCTGGGAAAGAGTTGGTATTGGAGCTAAGTCCGCAGGCAGAACTCTTTGTTGCTCAGGGGACCTCAGTCTTTTTCTCTCAAGGCCTTCAACTGATTGGGTGACGCCCACCCACGTTATAGAGAGTGATCTGCTTGAGGTCTCCTGATTTAAAGTTAATCTCATCTGAAAAATACCTTCACAGCAACATCTAGACTGGTATTTAACCAAATATGTAGGCACTGTGGCCTAGCCAAGTTGACACATAAAATGAACTGTCACAAGTCTATGTCCTATCGGCTTGGCACCCATGTACACATTGCCTTACATCATATATAACCTCAAAATAAAGACAATCATAAGGTCATACATTTGCCTGACATGATGTAGCTGTACTACATGCAGCTGAAAACACACCTTTTCCCCAGAAGAGGATGCAAACATCTTGGGCGATGTTCACTCTTTTCCTTGATCTCTACTTACTTAAATACTATGAGGTAAACTTAGCAATACTTTAATCCTATAATGTAATGTCAATACATCTTATATGATAAAGGAATAGAGAAGAGAGAAAACAAAGATCTTTCATACACACACACACACACACATTCATACCAAAATAGGGAGTAAATACTCATGACAATTACAGTTTTCATATTACTGGTCCCGTGATTTAGCTGGTATTTATAACTACTTTCTTCCACTACCACTTCCATATTCCATTTGTCTTCAGCAAGTACCCCAGCTGGTCATGGTTCTATACCAGGGGAGACTCCACCTTCATTCCTGAAGGACCTGGGCCATTATTAGTCCTGCCTGAGTTGGGTTGTTGACGGTTTCCATTGACTTGTTCACAGAGCCTGGTAATACTAAGAGATGCATAACTGATCTCTGTCTTCCAGACACATGAGTGCTCTGCCTCCATCGTGAAGTAACAGCCCAGTGTCCCCCAGGTAACCAAGATCAGGTACCACAGCCAGCACCGTAACAAGGACTTCCTGTCCATTGAGAAGCATGAGGAGCTCAAAGTGGCTAGGTGGCAGTCTTAACTTTGTTCCATGGAATCATTGTTGTGACTCCTGGTGGAAACATTCCTTTCTTTGAAACTAAGACTTTCAGATCAGCAGAGCATTAGGTTGCAGTGACAGGAAGGAAAATCTTACTAGTGGATCACTAGCGGCCACTCCCATTTCCACCTCTTGATTCCATTGTAATGGCACAAGGGTTCTTTGAGATGTGTTGAGCAGCAACACCCCTGCTTCCATAAACTACCTTTCAGGAGCTTAGAATTCGGTCTCCTGAAAAATCGCTTCAGCCCCACATGCACCGGTGTGTGTGGAGAGGAAACAGATGTGGGAGTGAAGGCCGCCTCTCGATGTGCCTTGCACACAAATGTAGCCCCTTTGTGTAACAAGAACGATGCACGGAAAGGCGACGTAAGTGAACCATCGAACAGCGTTGTCGTAACTGAGCCTGTAATTAAACACTCCCACAGAGTAGTCTCCTTTTACTCCGTACTTCCGGTTTGGCTATTAGGACCTTCTTGTGCTGGACTGCAGAGAAAAGAAATCTGTGTGAAAGAGACGTCTGTCAATTCGTCAAACCACGTAAAAGTATCTGTTTGCCTTATCTAAGATAATGGCAGAAATCCATTTTTAGCTCCCTCTTGCTGTACTCATGTGTGAAATTACCCACAGGGGAAGATATTTGCCTGTAAAAGAGCCCTGATTGGCTTTGGATGTGGTTGACTGCACAAATTAGACTGTCAGATGAACTGGTTTTGCAAGCCAAACCCAAAGTCTCTGAAACCAAACTGGATTGCATTTGGGGTTGGGGGCGGAGGAGCACAGCTTGCTCCTGGGTGACAGTGTTGTGACACAGGGAGGCGAGGGCCTTGGTTGCTGCTTCTTTCCTTAAAAATGTGACGTTTGGGGGGTAAATTGTTTCCCAAGTATTTAAATCTTAGCCATGCCTTGGTTTTCTGGTATAGACAGACCATTGGCACTTTGGGACACTCATTGATTTATTCTCTGTGTTGATTAGATGAATTTGTGGTTATTGCCTCTCTCCTAATTGGAGAAAGAAGGGGAGGTGAAGGGTGAGGTTAAGTATTCTTGGTCTCCAGAGAGACCCAATTTTGGTGTTTGCCAGTAGAGTATGTGCCATGCCCACACTTGGTATTTTCTGTGCTGTGGCCTAGAAGGAAGAAACACTGCAATATTTAACCATAGGGATTTAATACTCCCCCCTTTTTTCCCTAAAACAATTTTTGAGGGAAAGAGAGGGAAGAAGAGAAATATGAGAAGGTAAGAGTAGGAGACAGAGTGATAATAAGGCGGTTCCAAAGAATTTGAAAAAGCTCTGGTCTCCCCAGGCCCTTTATTTCCTGTTCGGTACACTCAGAAGCAGAACTTTTGCCATTTCAAATACTCTTAACCGTAATAAAAATGATTTTGTTAGGTTAGCACAGAGCCAGAAGTATGAGGTCAGGCATCAGCTGTTGATGTTAGCATTTCTGCAGAGCCAGGTCGGCCCGGCACTGCCCTGAATAGCCACTGGCTCAGGCTCAGCAGCCCTGGAGCGGGACCAGGCCCAGCTTCTCATCACAAGACCCCGACCAGGCCCCAGCTCCCAGCCCACCCCGCAGGGACCGGCTCCCCCTGGTTCTGCTCCCCACCACTCCACGCCCAGCTGCAAGGTGTGGTCCTCAACCCTCTGAGACACACATGGCTGCCACAGGTGTGTTGTCATTGCTGTCCTCTCCTTCCGACCCCAGGCCGCTCAGCAGAGTGCTTCTTCCCCTAACAAGATTATTGCCCAAGGGGTCGACCCTTCAATCCACAAGTAAAGTGGGGACTCAGGAGAACGTGGGCTCCCCGAATCCACGTATATCAGCCCATCATATTTGGACTTAAAAACACTACAGCAGCATTACATTTCATTATAATTCACTCCTTTCATTGTCATTTTACTTAGTTACTGCTGGGTCTTTACCCTAGTACCTAGTACCTCCAAAGTGTGTTATCTGGTTATGTTTGAAACTGAATCGAGTTGTTTATTCCTTCTTGTTCTAGAAACCATGGTTAGATGTGCCAGATGATTTATCTTTCTACGTACGTGTTGTATCACAGAGCATGGAAGTATAGGGGGAAGGTTTTTTATTGGTTTTTTGGTTTTTTTTTTGCATTGCACAATATTCAGAACAATTCCCACAAATTCAATTAAAAGTCTAGTTTTTCCCAGACACAGCTTGCCTGCTGAAAGTGCCAGGCCAATCTCCCTACATGGAAATTTTTTCTAGAAGCTCTAAACCAGTGGTTCTCAACCTTCCTAATGCCTCGACCCTGTAATACAGTTCCTCATGTCGTGGTGACCCCCATAAAATTATTTTTGTTGCTACTTCATAACTGTAATGTTGCTACTGTTATGAATCGTCATGTAAATATCTGATATGTGTTTTCCGATGGTCTTAGGCGACCCCTGTGAAAGGGTCGTTCGACCCCCAAAGGGGTCGCAACCCACAGGTTGAGAACCGCTGCCCCAAACCTTGTGTTTGCCAGCCTGTGCCGCGTACCTGGCAGTGACCAGTGACTGCCCTTTATCGGTCTGCTGATCCGTGGTTGCACGGACTACTGAAGCAACGGCTAAGTTTTCAGATTCCCAGACTACTCCCTTGTTTTCTGCTAAAGAGTTAAACATGTGGACAGGCTTAATTACATCTATATCTGTTTAAAAGAATAAACTTGGATAAGAACTAGGAAGGAAATCATTGTGGCCACATATCCTCGGTTTATGTGAAATATCTCCGCATTAAATCCACGTTTAAGGACATTTAGAAATATTCTCGAATTTGCTTCTCAGTAGCTTCCTTAGACAGTTCAGAAACCAGTTTCAGCTCTTCCCCTTGTCACGTTGCCGACTGGCACGCCTCTTTCGGTGGCAGGCTCACAGCCCATAGATCCTTCCTGTGGGGGCAAGACATCGCAGCGTTTGGAGTTTTAGCAGTAATGACATCCCTGAGCTGTGGTCTGAGATATTTGCTATGTTTTAACTTAGGAACACACGAGTGCTTGAAAGTGGTGTCCCTTGCTTCAGTGTCATACAGGAAGAGTCTTCAGGGGTAATGTTCTCTCAGGCTCCTCAGCTTCTCCCGAGAAAATTTCAGAAGGCAGATTCTCTCAGGTCAGCAGCAGCAGTCCACAGGGTGTGTGTGTGTGTGTGTGTGTGTGTGCAAAAAAGAAAAAGAGACAGAGAGAGGATACTGTTTACTTAATTTAGAATAGAATCATTATTTTTTGGTTATTCACTTCTGAAGTCCTATTTCCTTTTAGCTATTGAGAAATTTTCTTGAACTGTATCTTTTTACTTTCTAATTTGACCTTAGTTTTTTTTGTTTGTTTGTTTGTTTTCTTTTTGGTATGTGGGTAGCTCCCTGGCTGGGAATCGAACCCAGGCCGCAGCGCTGACAGTGCCAGCGCCGAAGCCTTGCCACTGCACCACCGGTGAGCTCCCTGACCTTAGTTTCTGACCTCCTCCCAACCGTATTTTCTCCGAGCTTCCTTGGCTCTCCCAGTTGGATCTAAATTAGATCTAAATCTAAATGTAAATTGAAATCTCTCCTCAGATAACTCCAGGAGCTTTACCCAAGTCTCATTGCCCTGTACCCAACTTTCCTAAGAAACGTCACCAACGACTCTTCTCCAGGTCTTTCCTCTACCTCACGAGTGACATAGTTTCTTTTTCCATTGAATCTTTGTGGGGTGTTTTAGGGTTGTTTTGTTCTGTTTTGTTGAGATAGACAACCAAAACACCTTCAGTGCTCCAGAGCAGTTCCTGTTCTCTTTGCTTAGGGAACTACAAACAAGTATTCCTTTGCCGATAACAATTTAAACAGCTAGGACTTTTATAGAATTTGTGTTGGATTGATTGGTTTTTTTAAATGAATGCTCTATGGGGATAAGCGCAGCATTCGCATTGAGAGGCCAGCTCTTTAAGAGCTAAAAGAATCTTTTAACTTTCCATTATCTATTAAGTCAAAATTAGTTCTGATCATAAACAGGCCCAAGTGAAATCACTGAGCAAAAATAGCCAGACTCCAACATCAGGCACGTTATAAAAGCCGTATTACACAAAGACATACACCATAAAGAGAGTCTTTTAAAGTGGGCTCCACAGGAAAGAAGGGAAATCCAGGCCAACTGTGTGGAAGTGCTCGGTACATACATTCAGTAAAAGTGGAGCTTTAACCCGGAGTCACTTCATCCTTCGCCTCACACCTCTCTGAGGATTACCCATGCTCACCTCTGCTCTCCCCTGCAGTCTTCTCAGTTAAGCTGAAAAGAGAAAGCTGCCCCGGAAAGCTGCTCTCTTCCTTCCATAGTCCGGTTGATATATGAGTATTTATAAAGGTACTTTGAAATGGCTTTCAAACCTTGTGGGTTTCTACTTGTATAAACTTGGGCTCATTAAAGTCATTAGTTTGTTAAAAATCAACTTAGATGTTTACCAAAGCTAAAATGAAAATGTGGTCTGTCCTTCATTGATGTGCTGAATGTCCCATTAGCTGACTAGCAATCATACTGAGATGCCAGCTGGCGAGGAGCTAGGTTTAATCCAGAGTTGGAGGTTAAAGAGCTCTGTACGGCCTTGTCATCCGTCTTCCAAGCCACTCCCTCTGGACGATGGCTTGTGTCTCAGTCAGATTGCTCCAAGAATGCACAGGCATGGCCTTATGTGCCATGAGGGAGGTCTGACCCTTGTCAGCACAGCGACCTGTCAAGGTGGGAAAAGGTGGCAGCAAAGTAAACAGTGTGTGCAGGGTGGTCGTGTTCATTGTAGGCGCGCCCCAGCGTCTCAAAGCTGCAGGTCGGATAAGCTGCAGGCAGAAGTGTGTCTGCAGCACAGAGGGCACGGCCTGGCCCTCCTGGGCTGCGGCTGGGCCGGGGAGGACCACAGAGCACGCTTTAGACAGCAGCGCGCGCTTAAAGGGGACAGGAAGCCTCTACCGAAGGGGGTAACTCGGGGATGGCTTTCAGTCTCCTTTCGGTGTTCCGGAGCAGTTCCTATTCTCTTTGCTTAGGGAGCTACGGTTGAGTATTTATTTGTAAACAACAACTTAAACAGCTGGGAAATATATAGAATTTTTGTTGATGGATTGATTTCTTTTTTAAATGAATGGCCTTTTGAGGTAAATGCAGCATCTGGCATGAAATGTCACCCTACTAGGTCCCCTGATTAAATTATTTTTTCTATCAATCTATAAAAAGAAAGAAAATAAAACTTTTTCTTACTTTTTAAAAAATCAAACCTTCCTGTCATTATTTCCAACATCGGTATTTAGCCAGATTAAGTGTAATGCTTATCTTCCTGGTCCTTTTTTGGGCTTGTGTGTTAAATGGAAACTTTCTCTACTGTCTATTAATAAAATCACCGGGTGACTTCCAAGGTGTCTCTGCCATATTAAATTCCATGCTGTCTATATTTTGAACAATTTTAGAGTGAGCTCTGTATGGATTAAATGGAAATGCATTGGAAATAAAGCTCAGGTGTATGTGTTGTCCTTCTAAAGCGATCTCCCAGGAAAACGCTTGGTAGTGGATGTAACATTCAATTAGATGATCCCATGTCCAGAAAAAGATAATTCAGGTATTATTTCTTACAATGGCAAAGGCATTAGCTTTACAAAAATGGATATTAAAGTATTTGTCATACTGATCAAGTCACGAAATGGGAGCCAGAATTATAAATTGAGAGGAATTCAGAGCCTTTGCACTGGATACCCTGAATCAGAACGTTCCCTGTCTCTACCACTACATTATTTCAGTTACCAAACCCTGTCCACCCTGAGTTTATGAAACCACGTCTGCGGACCCCCTGACCAACAGCCCTCAGTCTTCTGCCCAGACTCCTGCCTTCTGCATTGTTCCTCCCAGTTCACCATCCTGTCACTCTCCTTGGCCTGACCCCAGGTTTGAAGATGATGTTTGGAGTCAATGAGTAAGGATTAATACTGACTTCCCTTTCAACGAGTTTTTGTTTAACATTTTATGTTTGAGAAATGACATGGAATTATTGAGTTTAAAGTTTTAAAAAATTGAAATACACTATTAGCACAGGCTGATTTTATTTCTTTAGTCTGAAATTTCTCCATAATTAAATTCATTCATTTATTCAAAATAAAAACAAATAACAACAAATAGCATTTAGTAGATGCCTACACCATGCCAGCCTCTGCACTCGACCTTAATCAAGAAATACACAGTCCCAAGTCAAGAGACTAAGAGAAAAGCAGTTTAATCAATGATTATATAACACTAATTATTGATTATAAGAGCATGCTATATGAAATAAGAAAACAATACCAATATGAACAACAATGTAGTCAATACTAATTGAATGTTTGCTGCAAGATGAGTGCTTTGCATGCTTTAGCTAATTGAATCTTCACAGCCACTCTATATAGAAGGTGCATTATTCCCACTTTACTGATAAGGAAACTGGGACCTGGAAAGATTAAGAAATGTATCCATATGACAGCCAGAAAGCAGTAGAACTGGGATTTGAACCCAGTTTATACTAGACTGCAGTTCCAACCTCAAAGCCCCCATTCTGACCCTCCCTGTCTCTACCTGCTACGATCGAGGCAGGCTCGCATCTAGGCCTGCAAGGCTCCTCACTTGAAACTAAAGGGGCATGAGTGGAGTTTTGAAAATGAATTATTAACAAAAGATTTGAAATGATGGTAAAATTAGGAACAAACGTATTTCATTCACCGAAGTTTCAAGATAAAGGATGAAGCTCTTGGATGTAGAATTTCAGGTAGCCAATGTGGGATAAATAGATTTTCCTGAGATCATATACAACAGTACTGAGTTAGTGGTCTTCTTTATCTACCATCTTATTAATATTTGTAAAATATTAATATTAATATTTTACAAACAAATTCACAAATCAAAGAGTAAAGCACATTTAAATTCATTGGGAATAGCTGAATTATTTCAAGTTAATTAAGTGAAACTGTTACAAGTTGAGTCTAGTAAATAAATCCATCTGAGGAAGTATTAACATTAGCATATGGTTTTCTTTCTAGAAAGAAAATCAGAAAATGATCTTTAGTCTTAGCTACCTTGCTGCTACTAATATGTACATACATACATACATACATACATAAAATAAAGAGAAGAAAAAAAAAGAAGGGAGGGAGGGAGGGAGGGAGGGAGAGAACACCCACCACTATGATAGCAACTTGAGCCAACGGACTGTCTTTCCTGTGTGCCATTTTCAAAGCTGCTCTTCCTATATCAGCCGTCTCTTTGTATTATAGCCTTGCAACTTACTTTATTGGTTCTCTGGATACTTTTTCAGTTCCCCTTTCTTTCAGCTTCCAATGAACTTTTGTCTTTTTATCACCTTTTAGTTCATTTAGAGTATGAGCATAAGCATAAAATAGGAAAATCAAATTGATCCTATTTTCTCACAATGCAGGGTGTTGTCAAGGTGGGGACAGTACCTATTGACTAAAATGAGATTTAACACGCCATAGTGCATTGTATTATTTTTGCTTATCTGCACTCTGCTTCTCCACTGAGACTATTAAGTCATTGGTGGTAAGGACCATATGTTTCCATTTTTTTCCCAGTACAAAGTTCTATGTTTGATATAGGGAAGTCATAGAAGAAACTATTTGTTGAATGGAATGAATGAATCAATCAACAGAAATGGCAACACGTTGTGTTACACCCACTCTCCTCCAGTAACTACTCAAGTAACTACTTCCATTATAACTACTCAAGAAGGCCCAGAAGTTGTAGTTTTTCAAAAATATATGTAAATTCTTGGGCATTTGTATAAAGCAATTTTTTTTCTTATAAAACTCTATGAATTGTTAAACAAGTAGTTTAGGAAGAAATATGCTATGTGTACAGGACTGTTTGATTTTGGTTTTAGATTAGTGGAGCAACAATGGAATGTTATACTGTTTCTTTCCATCCAGGGATAATCTAATCTTGCAAAGGTAGTCAATAAGAGTTCCTGCTAGCTAGGAAAGACAAATAGCATCTGAATTGGATTAAGGTGAAGTAAGAGTGCCTTCATTCAGCTGTGTCAGGGAGGTGTTTGGTATTTAATGGCTTCATTACCTTAAATGGAATATCTATAGTTCTCCTGAGTTTAATGAAGCCAAAAACAGCCAACTCTTTGTTGAGCGATAGTGGAGATTTTTTTGCTTTTAACTTGATGTATTTTAATCTGTGCTAAACTAGTTCTCCCACATCAGGTGCTCAATGGCATTTTAGGAACAATTAGGCAAGTGTTCCTCTGTGTTAACCACAGAGTCAAGAAACAAGATAAGGAAAATCAATGAGACCAAGCCGGTTTAGGAAGAGAAAAGTCACTTTCCATGGAGGGCACTGGCCCACCGCTCATCCAGCGGCCTGCTCTATGAAGAAGCAGCTCTCTCGTCTCTCTGGGCCACACGTAGGCGGTTCTGCTCCGAATGCTAATGCACTTTGCTGTTGTGTGTTCAGTTTTCAGGACTTTATCTCCTGTCCTTCTTCACCATCCTCATTGGGCTGGTGCTCTACTCCTCCACCTCCACGTACGTAGCCCAGGACCCCCGCGTGTACAAGCAGTTCCGCAACCCCTCGGGACCTGTTGTGGACTTACCAGCCACAGCTCAGGTGGAGCCTTCGGTCACGTACACCAGTCTGGGCCAGGAGACCGAAGAGGAGCCCCACGTCCGTGTGGCCTAGGATGAGGCCCTCCCTGCCCCTGAGGACAACTCAGTGGCCCCATGTTTGCCCATCATCTCTGTATTGTACATAGAGAAAGGTATTTATTAGGTGCGGTTTACACAGGGGACTGCAAGGTAGCAAAGCCGAAAGCCTGCAAAAGGCACGAGCTAACTGTCACTGGAGACACAGGCTGTGATCCACCTGACCTGGAGAGATGCTCCGCTGTGTGCGTCCTGATCCCAAACCCTTACACTGATTACTGAGGAAAATGTTGACTCAAAAGCAAGTATTATTATTATTGTTTGTATTGTTATTCTTATTACACTGACTTTCAGGAGGATGTTTTGTACTCCTGATGGGAACTATTGCCAGACCCACATGTAGTTAACATAAATTCCACTTTTCTATGGCAAGTCACTTTTTAACAATCACACTTTTTTTTTTTTTTTTTTAATTTTGCACAGTCAGTATGAGAGCTGCATGCCACAGGAGCTCCACCCTGAGAAGTTCCCTTATCCTAGGGACCTGGTGGCTAATAGTACCCTCTTTTACCTGTTGGATTGCCTGCTCAATAAGTATTTTGTGCTGTGACCCTTGTGGGGAGGGGCAACTGACCATATAATTCTCTATTCTAGGAATAGATATAAAATAATCATTTTAGCTTTTTTATATTTTAATCTACTGTAGGACATTGCCTTTCTGTTGTGCCACTTGATTCTGCTAATCAAGTCCCTATAACAACAGCATAAGGACAGTTCCATTTCCGTGGCTCATGGGAAACCCCAGAAATAATATGACTTGTATTTAGGATAATATAAATGAGGGCTGTCCAGAAGTTGTCCAGCCATGTACCCGTTCTTGTTATATGGACAATGGCTGGATTATTTTCCAAACAGCCCTTGTGTATTTTAAAAACTTTCTGCTCCTCTCTATATCCCCTCTTCGAAAACTATATTTGCTTCTCTTTTTTCCCTAGATTTCTTTAGTGATAATATGGAAATTAATCAAGGCATTGGGAAAAGCCATGGTCCTCTGCCTTCTTTATTGTGTGACACCCTTTCTGAAATCCACCAGCATGGCAATTACCTTTATTGTGGAGTATCACTACTGGCTGTGTGGCCTCCCAGCACCCTGGAGCAGTCTCTGACGATAGCTTGATTGATCTGGCCACTTTACAGCAGTAAAGATGTCACAAATGAGGAAGTCTGGCACGTTGGTGATATTTGGCACCCATCCAATAACAGAATATATCCACACTACTTTCCTCTGCATTCAGAGAATACTGCAGGGTCCAGATAAGGCTTTGAATGATATGTCACTAGTCTCATTTTGTTGCCCTTAAAATACCCTCCTTTTCAAACACAAGAAATCAAGAAACACCACAGACCTCTATGGTTTAGAAATAGATTCTGTGTGTCAGTGTGTGAAATGGTCTTTAAGTTTGGCTGGCTTCGTAACATTCAAAAATATTCTCAATGGAGTTACAGGGTTTGTAGAGGAAAAATAAATGTTTATGAAACTTTCAAATTCAAATCAGTGTATCTTAAGCAAGCAAAGCAAAACACCGGAGGGGTCTCTGTAAGTAGAAGGACAGACAGATTACAGCTTAGTCAAAATTCCCATACAGCCTGGACAAGGCCGAAACACGGAGCCAAAAGCGTCCCATGCTGTCAGTCAGCGCCGATGTGGTCCTTCTGCCTGTCTTCTCCCCGGGCCAGGGAGCCCCGCCCTTGGAGAGGGGGAGGAAAAAGCATCTTCTCTAATGTGCAGATCTGTGGTCACCTGTGTGCAGTGGTCCCCTTAAAAACAAGTTTAATTTTCTCTGAAAAACAATCAGTGTCAAAGCTATATCAAGTCAAAACAACTTTGCAATTGTCTGCTATCTGCTACCTTTTAAGCCAATTAAATACCTTTCTCTGAATATCTTGTCCATTCAGATCTGAAGACCTTTAAAGACTGTGGTTTTATTTTTGTGTTTACATTCCTTTGGTTTGCATAATTTGCTTGATTTATTGCATTTTTAGTATTTATTTTAAGCCAAATGTTTTAGTCTTTTAAATTCATTTTTATGACACTAATTTGTAGATGTTTAGTAAATTAGCAGAAATAAGTGGATGAAAGTTTTCCCAGTCCACTCAGTAAACTAGGGATTTTTTTTTTTAATTTAAATTTCAAAAAGGTTTGCAATCAGTTTAGTTTAGGATGGCTAAAAGTTGCCATCTAAATTATTTTCTAGGCTATTTTAATTGACTCCATTGTATGGAAGCCAAGTGTAAATGTTAAGGCGAAGTCACTGTATACCCTTTATCAGCCAGTGTCCTCGTACACAAGTTTCATGTCACTCGGGTATCTCACTATGTCGTTTTAGAATGGCTGATAACACTGAATTGTCCGAGATCAGGAGTTCCAGATCAACCCTCTGGAAAGAAAGAAAACAGCAGAGAACAAACTCTTTTTCTGTGTGAAAACATTGGTCCTTCGGGAGTAGAGTGGGAAAGGGGTGTAGGACGACATCGTCAATTCTGGCTGTTTTCGTTTCTGGAATTTCATGACCTCAGTAGACACCAGCAAATCTCGCAGCTTCTCAGTCCCACCGCCCCTTCTTTCATGAACGAGACTAGCAGATTGTACGGAATTTGATTGATAAGCGAACCAGGCTTTCCTAAACCCCAGCTGGAGGTAGGTGGTGGTTCTCACTTTATGAAAACTCCGACTGGGAACCGAGCTCACCTCGGTCACATTTTCCCACAGCTCCAAACTCTGAAATACACAACCAGGTAGACCAAGCAATAGAAAACTTTGCACCACTGTATCCCATGAAAATGTTTCAATGTTTAGGTATTGCTAACTTGTGCTATTAACCTTTTGACAAGCGTGTAGTATTGTTTGTTTGGGGTTTGTTTTTGATTTATAACCATTTAGGAGTCCCCAGCTAGCTACCAGTACAGACTTTACCCCATGGGTAGGATTCTATTGTCAAGCCACATAACAGAGCACACTCATCCAGACACTACAAATGGAAAATATGAACCAAAAAAGAAATTTACACGGCTAAGTTGAACAAACTCTCCATTTTTGATATTTGCATGCTCCCCTACGGACTGGCTGTGGCAATGTAATGCCTGTATAATGTTTTCAAATAAAAATAAACGCTTTACGAAAGCACTGAGTTCTTGGTTTTCCTGACTGTTTGTCTGCACTATGACAACCACGGAAGCAGCTCCTGTGGGATGCTAGAAATAGCAACGAAAGTAGATAGCAAGGGTACATGTCAAAATAAAAACCAGAAAGAAAATATTTCCAAATTAGGAAGGGCACAGTTGGTCTCAGAGCTGTGGCTTCGAAAAGCCAAGTTGAACATGTTTGTCATTAGCAATAATAATTATTTATATGGATATTCAAGAAGGCTCTGGAGCTACAATTCCAGGCCCACATTTAAAACACACGGAGGGCAATATAAATGTACCCCCAAGAAACAGTTTCTCCTAAAGAAGAAAGGTCTGTGTGCGCTGCCCGGGGCACAATGCCAGAACGAAAGGACACGCGTTCTTGCAGGGCACATTTATCAAGCAGGACTGCTCACGTTTCTGCTTGCAGCTTACACATGGTCTTGTCACCGCCCTCCATCCTCTGCAGCCACCCACCAGTGCCTTGAGTACTAAGAGGTGATGGTATGTGAGCTTATGTGTCATTCATGTTCACAATCAGACCTCGAAAATTAAGTGAACCCAAAAGACTGTGTGTCCAAGTGGTATATTTAAAATACTGTTAAAAGAAAAACATTCATTTCTCAGGAAAAAAGGAACAGCAACACACCAATCCTTTCTACAGTTGTTCTTAGGTTGAGATCCATCGTGATCTGCTTCTATAAATAGCTGGAACAGTACGTACTTAATATAAATAATTTGCTGGGAAAAAATCTGACTCACACACAGTTTAAAAAAGAATTTTTCCTTGAAAAATGTACATCTTTCTCTAAAGTACTGTTTATTTTTATTTAGTGGACTCTTAGATCACAGAAGGAATACAGCTGAACTTCAACCTGACCTGTGTCCAAATGTCCCACAATTCTGTTATTGGGATCCAAGTAGTGTACATAATCCATGTGTGTGTCACGTGTAGTCTGTCTCCCCAAAGAGTTATAATTTTCTTAAGAGAAAGAACTGGGTTTCCTAAATGCTTGGAGTTTTTGCAAAGATAAGATAAGGTAGCACTTGAACGATTTATGTGACTATGAGCATGAAACAAAAAGGAAAATAAGTAAAATTCAGCAGAAGAGCTGGAATTGACTATATTGATTTGATGTTCCATAGGAAAGCAAGCTGTAATGTCTGAAATAACAGCAACTGGCATCAGAGCCAGTTTATGTATCCTCAGTGCCTAGGAAAAATGCTGGGACCTGGAAGGCACTCCTACATCTTGTTTTGTTTTGGTTTGTTTTTAAGTAATCTAACTTCTAAATCAGAAATGCAAAGTACAAGGGCATTCTATTACAAAATGTTCCCTTTTTTCTTCTACTCCTCTTCAGTACTTTTTCTGTAAAATTCCTGTTCTTAGAAAGGAAGAAATCATCAAGTCCACTTAAATGCATACATGAATTTTTTATAAACCCTTAAAATGCTTGTTCATTCAGGTTGGCCCTGGGGTCTAAAACAAAGTGAGGTTTTTTTTTACTTGCATATTGTGTTTTTAATTTTATAACATTGCTTCTTAGTTGTAATGTCATCTTCTTTTCTTATTTCTTTGATTTCTTTTTTTTTTCCCCCTGTCTTTTTCCTGTTTGCAAGCATAAGCAGAATGGTCCCTATGGACCACCTACGCAGTGTTTCTGCCCTTTATTCTCTATATGTGGTCGAAAAGGTTTAATTAAAAAAATTATAATACAGCTGGACAGTCCCACACCTACCAGATGGCCTTTCATCAGTGCCTGAAAGGACAAGCCATTGTGTGTCACTTTCAGACAGCCAGACAAGTGGCCTCCAAACACTACTGAAGCCTTATTAACAAGGAGAAATAATGATGAGAGGGAGGAGGTCTCTGGGAATAGGACTAAAATTAGGGGCTTTCATCTGGATAGACAAAGGCTCGGTGTAGATAAGACTAAATCTGTAAAAGCATGAAAATCAGCTTGTTCACCAGTCCTCTCAGGATGAGAGCTGGGAATGACCCCATAATGCTTGGAGGATAATTTCAGGATAGGTAAACATTACCTACACATTACACAATGGGGAGTCATCCTCCTGGACTTGTTATCCCAAAGGGATGGCACTGGCTAAAAATGCGTGATGTCACCTAGTAGATGGAAGAGCTACAACGAGGCATTAAGTTGCTGTGTAATTCATTATCCAATTCGTTGACACTTGGAAGAGTGGAATCAGGCACTATTAACAAGTATGTCTGGACAACAGGCATAGACCCAGTCTGTCACAGGTGAACTTGGATGTGTGGTCACCCTGGTTTTAAGAGGTAGATCAGTACCTCTCTCACCATGGGAAGCTAGCAGTACAGCCATGTCTTCCTGCCACTAGATGTCACTGTCTGAGGTAAAACATGGGGGCAAGCCCACCACGTGCCCGCAGTGGTGAGGGAGGCTGTCAGACTCATTCCTGGAGGGCAGCCCCTGCCTGGGTCCCCATCTTACTATTCAGACCTTCTTGCAAACATCTGGGAGCAGGGGTGGTGGAGAAGTGAGAAGGGTTCCAGGGGTAATGTCGCGAACATCTTGACCACTCTTCTATTCTACATGTGTAAAAGAGCAACAGAGAAACTGGCTACCGGAGCCTGTGCTCCTGGAATTATTCATCAGTAAATTACATTAGAAGCCAACACACCCATCCGGGAAATGCTGAATGACGAATAAATGCATGCATGAATGAATGCATATTCCTCGAGGGAGGAAGGAGACTTGTAAGTGCTGAAAAGCACATGCCTTGTGGCAGAGGGATCAAAACCATTCTGCAATTCTGCACCCACATTTTCCCCAACAGTGTCCACAAATGCCACTTCTGAAATTGGGGGCAAAGGGGTTGAAAGACAGAGTGATGCCCATTTTTGTGCAACATTAGGTCTTGCTCATGCCTTTCTTGGCCTTATCTTGGTAGGTAAGGAGAATTCTTTCCATGGCACCTGAAGAGGTTTGATACATTTTAAGTAATAGTAGTAATTGCCATTTCACAGATGGTTGGCCACCTGCCAATTTCACAGCAAACTAGAAAAGCAATGAAGAAAATCTGCTTGTTCTTAAAATGACTGCTTTTCTAAATGAAATTACTAAAGAGAGTGGAAATGGACTAATCACTGGAATAATCACAACAGTCTTATTATGGGACTCCCTGTGAGCTTTTGTTTGAATTCTCTAATGTAGTTTTTGGCATTAAATAGGATTTTAACAGCTAAATAGGTCACACATGCATACAAATGGTTGAGTGAATCACATAACTACTTTATGTGCCTCAAGACTCTGCCTATCAGGCTGCATTTTAATTAAAAGGAAAATTGTCAGGGAGCGAGGACAACTTAATGTGGGGCGTCTGGTGTCATAGCTGAACACGGTGGCTTCACTTGGCATTCAGTTCTCAATTCATAATCATGACTTGCAAACAACAATGGAATTCATTTGCATTTCAGCCGCAAGCTTCGACACAGAATTTGAAAGCTGGCGAGAACATTGTAACCTGTTGCATTCAAAACCTGAAGTCATTGGATGACTTGTAAATGTGGAGATGGTTCCATTGAATGAAAAAGGTTCACCACCGGCACAATTCTGTGGATAACAACATCGTGCATGATCCCGCGGTTACGGCTCTGTGATCGCCAGAAACTGGAGCCAGAGGGCCAAGGCAGACCCTTCCCGCTTAAGAGGCCAGGCAGCTTGTCCCGTAGGAGGACCCCAATTTCCAAACAACTCTGCAAGTGGCATCCCAAAGAGGAAAGAAAGGAAATCCACTTAGTGTGTGTCCCAGTAAGCCTACACTACCTTTGCCCGTCTGGCTTGAATCCAGCCAGGCGAATTTGCAGGTGGAAAACCGTCCTTCTACTCCTCCTGCCCAGCGCACAAGGAGTGTAAGAGGGGTCTTTGGACTGTCGCTGCCCACGACACTCCCCAAACCAGACAAGCTACTAAAAGTTGCAAAGGTCCATCGGTACCGACTATGCCAGGGTTGAGAACTCACTGCTTCTTCCATGGGGAAGTTTCTTACCTCCAGACATCTACTAGCTGTCACTCCTCTGTTGTCCACAGACCCGTGGCAGGTCAGGGTCACGAGTGAGGCTGCTGGTTCTGGGAAACAAGTCAGCTGCCAGGGAATGAAGCCAAGACTTGACTGAGGTGAAGGAGCTTCTGTGTTCCTTCTGACAATTGCAGCAACATGAGCCACTCCGTCCAGGGGCCCTTGTGAGGAAATGAAAGTCATCGAACATGAGCTCATGCCATGGAAGCTATAAAATTTTGAAAGCGAAACGTTCTCCTGCTTTCCCTAAGGAGTACCCGCTGCTGGTCAGCTGGCACCAGAGTCTCTTAGAGCCTCTGGGATTCTTTGGGGCCACCGCCTCCTACTCCTGGGTGCCTGGGCTGTTTCCGTGAAGTGCCTTCTATAACACTATTTCTCTCATGGTTAATTGAATGTACTGCTTGTTTGCAATGCAATCTCCTTTTCTTGATTCTTAACATTGTAAAGACATTGACTTTTAAGTACTCATACAATTTTATTATTTATATTATAAAGATAATGTAGAAATCTTCTTCAAGGTACAGCACGATTCCCATCTGCTTCTAATGAGAATGTGCTAGCATCTGCTTTTGAGCATTATATTATTCTGTCTATTCCTCCTGAAATGATTGACCCAACATTCACTGCAAACATCTCTGCTTGGTCTTTCCCCTTCACTACTTCATTTTGGATGACTGCTTCTTCGAGCATTTCAGGAAAATGGTTTTCTTTACTTTAGAACTTAACTATATTTGACTTTTTGTCTTTAAAGCCATTTAAGAAAAGGAGAAAACTTTACTGAGCATGATCGTATCTCAGATACTGTCTCTAAGTTGCATGCACATTTGTTTTAGAAAATAAGAATAAAATTAGATTTTTTTAATATCACACTGCATAATCATTAAATGTCCTAAATAACAATGATTTTAAAATCAAATCATAGTTTTAAAAAATTAAAAATTGTTATTTTCCCCAATGTCCTTATCTGTTAACACTATACTTCAAAATTGCCACATTAGTGAAACACTGTGAAATATTTTACTGCTGGTGGAGTTGGTTCATGCCGTCCACCCGGCAGAATGAACCCATTTTCTTCTATGGAATTATCAGCTACTTTAACATCTCTTTTTCTCACATTTTTACTTTCAAAGTTTCAGAAAAGAAATTTATACTGTTCTTTCATTTATCCAAGGAAACATTCTTAAGAGGAAGTTATGACCAGATAGAATAATGTGGAGATAATATAGAGGGCTGTCCAGAAAGTATCCAGCCACAAATAGAAGCATTTATGGCTAAAATTTTTTCCCAGACAGCCGTCCTATATAGCAAATAATTCATTATTACCCTGCTTACAATGAACTGAAATCTTTTCTTTTTTCTTATATGCTTTATCCTTGGAAGAACAGAATACTAAATATTAATTTTAGAGATGAACATCTGAAAAATAAGGCCATAAATTTAGGCCTCCCAAATAAAAATATATGGAAGTTTTGATTAAAGTCGGAAGTTTTGTACCAACCCAGGTTTGGCCCTTGACTGGCCCACTTGCAGCAAATGGACAGGTGTAGGCAGGACTCCTGACAGACTGGGTTCAGCTCACATGCCCAGCCAGCGTGGTAAGACAGGTGACAGCAAAGCTACGTGCCCACACAGAGGCAAAGCCAAGATGTAGGAAGAGAATCCTCGTTAACTGCAATTATCCAGGGCACCTCATATTAGTTCATAGTTCCTCTTGGTAATGTCCCTGTTTGTAGTCACCATGGGGGCTTCCAAAACCTACTTCTACGTGGGAACTGACCACCTGCTTACACATGAAGTCCTCTTTATGTGCACTACGTGATTATTTACTCCAGGGAAGGAAATGGGAAAATCCTGCCACCTCTCTTCCGCTGCCACTTGATCTAGATGCTCCGTCTATTTTTACCTTAAAGGGACGTGTTCTTCTTCACGTTCATCATTTGAAGATCTTATTTCAGCTGTCGATCTCGATCTCATCACAGCTGTCAAGAAAGCCCAAGACCAACTAATTACAAGACCAAAGACTTTGATTTTGTGGAGCGTCCATGACACGTGTGGTTCCCTGTGAGATAAATGTCTGAGAACAAGACAGTTGGGCTACATTCCTCCTTCCTGAATACAATTAAAGCTGTTCTTGGGATTTGATTCCATGTTATTGCCTTTTCAGCTGGACAAGTGAAAGCCCAGGAACATGCTAAACCTAACTTTTCCATTTGTGTCTGTACAGGAAACACAGTGGCTCCCTTTATAAAAATCAAGGCCTGCCCCTCTGCTATTGGCAGTCTCCAACAGACAGAGACTCCCCCATCACTGCAGGGTGACGTGAAGCAGCGGTGTCCAGTGCAAGATCTTCGAGGGGAGCGTGAAGCTCAGCACTAAGTGTCAGACCCCAAGGTCTCTTCCTTTCGATCCTCTGACACTGCCCATCTGGGAGCATGCGGATCCAGACTTTTAGGGGAGCCAGTGCATTTTCTTTGACTATCATAACGTTCTGCGTAGATGGAGCACAACCACTGCTCATTTATTCTGTGTGCTAGGCGATGGGCATTGCAGCGATCGTCTCATTTAATCCACAAAACACGCTGTGGGGTGCCTTATAAAGTGTATCTCAGGTTTTTTAATGAGTTAATGGAGGTAGAGATAGGTTCTGTAAAATGGCCAAGTTCATATAACTAACAAGGGATGAGACCAGGATTCAAATCCAGGTGTGCTTGACTCCAAAGACATCAGAATACACTGTTGTATGTGGCGTCTCATGCTATCTCAAGAAGGGGTTCAAGTTAATGAGACCTTTGAGGAGTTACCCATAAGAATCCAGTAATAAGAAGCACATAGGAAAGGAGTACAGAACTGGTGACCTTGCAATGATTAAATCAACTTGTATATGAAACCAGGCAGCCACACTGATGGCTCACCTTTGATGTGGGAAATGGGGGACAGGCAGATCCCCCTCTATGCAGTACCAACTGCAACAGCTGGTTTGAAGACAAGAAAAACATTGTAAAATTCCTCAGCCAACCAAAGAAATAGTCCCTTTTTCCTCTGACATTTGTGGGACTACACTTACCTGGGGGTGCAGACCTTGCAGGCCGCTTCTTGGTGTCTCACTGGGTCCCCCTTCTCCACCACAGCTCTGGACACTGGCGCTCCCCGGGGCTCTGCCCTGAGCTCGCCCCGGTTTCTGGCTGCACCGCCCACCCTGCTGTAGGCACCGGCTGCACCAGGACGACTCACTGCTACACCCTCCGCCCACACTGCTCAGTGTCTGCGCCACGTGGCCACCTGGACATCCATCAGGCCTCTCAGACCTGCCTTGTCCCAAACAGAGCTCGTGATTCCCCCCAAATCCGTTCCTCCTCCGGTCCTCCCCAGCTCACGGAATAGCACCCTCACCTACCTGGTTACTCGAGCCAAACAGCGCAGACCCATGCTCCATTCTTAATTTTGCTTTTTCCCCCAGCATCTGCGTCCAACCCACCAGCGAGTCCTGTCACCCCATGGCTTGTGCCCTGAATCCGACTGCTCCCACAGCTGCTTCGGCCACCCCACTCAGTCCAGGCCACCTCCTCTTTTTGCTGAACTACGGAAACTGCCACCGGAGCCCTCTCTCACTTGTGCAATCCATTCTCTCTCCACACTTTTTAGAATCGTAAAGTACAGCCTGTCATTTCCCTGCATGAGCCCCCCAGTCCCTTCCCATGGCTATGAGGGCAGAAGTCACCTGCCTTCCCACAGCGCTCAACACCCACCGGAGCTGCACCCCGACGAGCTTCACAACTGCTTGTTTTCTGCTCTTCCCCTCACCACACGGCCCCCGACTCTCCAACAGCCCGAGCCCCTTTGCACCCCGAGGCCCTGCGTCCACGCGCCTGGGGCGCTCTTTGTGTCAATCACCACAGCCCCCACGCTGGCCCCACACAGGGCCCTCCTAGCTCACCCTCACCCCAGTCTCACTCTTTTCCATTATCTTGGTTTATTTTCTTCATGACACTTCTTGCTACTTAAAATGACACCTTATTGTATTTGTTTCATTGTCACATTCTCCACTGGAGCGTGAGTTCTGTAAGGCTGGACAGGATATTGGCAGTTGTTTTCCTTGGAAGCAACAGGACTGGCTCTGAAGATGAAGGAGAAGAAGAGGCTCATTGGGGGGTTCTGACTCCTGGAGGCAGTTTTAACAGCATGCATACTCTTGATATCACCTTAGATAGCTTTAAACAACAAAACCGGGCATACAATCACTAGGAAGCATTTTTTCAAAACCAGAAATACTGTTTTTAAAAATACTCAACGCTTTACAAATATACAGGGAGGCAAATGAATGATCTCGGCCCGAGAGATCCATGCTGATTTATCCAAGTCTGGGCAAAAAAAGAAAAGAAAAAAAAAAAACAACAACCTTTATGAAGGAGGTGAAAATTCCTGAGTAAAAAAATATGAAGTGACAACAGTGATGATGAACACTGTTCTTAAATAAGTTATGCAGCTGGAATAGCAGTCTGCAAACGGAGGAAAGTCAGAAATTTATCGTATTTGTCTCGAGCCTACTGGCAGTGAACTCCGAGCTTTTGTTTAAGAAAACATAAACTAACCCCTGATAGGGTACGGAAAGAAAGTTTCCCTGGACTCTCTAAGGGTTCCTGGCTGGGTCTCAAAATTACACTGACAGATGTCACCCCAATAAGTCTAACAATAAAAATGAATTTAAAAAAAAATTACACTGACAATAGACAGATTAACCAGAGAACAGTGTACGGGTTTCTGTAATACGAGCTTTATGTGACAGAGAGAGAGAGACACAGAGACCTTCCTCTTCTGACATTTCCTCAAACTCCTTCAGTTTAAAATATTCAATATATCAAGGTGTCATGTTCTGAACCTTGTCATTATCAAACTTGCTACTATTTTCAAATAAAACAAATTTTAGCCAAAATTAACTGAAATAATAAGAATTTTTCCTGAACATGATATGAAATATTCCTATTTAATACCTTTCGAGTTTCTCTTGACATTCAGCACAGAGTATATTCCAGAAAAAATAATGTCTGAAACGTGGATGTTTCTTCAAGCAAAAGACGAATTATCGTAGTCCTGCCATCGAGGTCCAACCGTCCAACAGGCTGGGATTGAATCTTTTCCCGAAGTAACAAAGTCTCAGGGAAAAAGCTCAAAGAAACCAGATCTCCTAGAACTGAATTGGATTATTACCTTGTAGCAGTTTTAATGAAAAGCAGTGGAAGGTTTGTCAGCTTGACTTCCATTATGAACTAAACACACCCTCATATGGAAAAACAAGTTTCTAAAAAAGATCTACTAAATTCCAAAATATTAATTATTATAAAGGGCATTTGTTACTTTTATGGTTCATCAGCGTTACACGCGGAGACTTTGACATCCTGTCAGATAATCATCTTTCAGAAAAAACCCCAAAGCAACAGATCTCATGAAAACCAGGAATGCGTGAACATAAATAATGGGCAAAACGTGCGTGATTTTTCATGTCCTTCATAATGTCCCCTGCCCCGTTCTGACTTCGGAGTGCTTTAGGAATTCTCAAAAATAGAATATCAATGTGATGGCTAACTTTCTGTCATCTTGAGATACAGGATCTGAACGGTTTGGAAAGAGGGAAATGCACAGACCACACTTTGCATGTTAGTCAATAACGCCAGGCTTTTCCTCAAAAAGAGAAAATTATACGTATGTTTCTTGTGAGCCTAAAAAGTGGCAAAAGTAGGCTGAGTTCTGACTCATCTCCTGTCTGCCACCCCACCCCCCACCCCGAGGGTTTGGAGAGAAGAGGACAAGGCGGGTGGTCGGCAGTGGAGAGCCTGCTGTAATTTCCACGTCCCCGTCCGCCTCTTGAGAGAGCACTTTAAGGAGCACTTGATGTTGCATATCAAAGCGTCAGATATTGCAATTTTCTCTGGGAAAAAAATGAACGTGGGCGCACACCGCCGTCAATTCCATTCTTCAAGAGTTACTTCCGGGAAACAAAATAGGACCTGGGAGTGGAGGAGAAGGAGAGCCAGGTAACAAACATGGTGCTTAGAAGGGAAAAGGGGGTTGGGCTCAGAAACAATGTGAAACAAAGCAATGGTGGCAGCTTGGAATTCAGTTCTAACATGCCTGAGGTGCTGAAGAATTTTTTCCTGTGCATAACTATGGAGAACCTCTAAAATAAACAGCCATAGAAATAAGAGCTTGTTAGAAATTTATTTTTAATGCTATCAATAAAAGCAGAGATGAAGTCTTTAGAAAATGGGGTCACAAGGGCTTTCCTTTCTTTTTGCCAAGCAGGGAGTTGGGAGGGAAAAGCCCTCACTTGGGAAGGAAGGCAGGAGCAGCTACCCGCTCCCAGGGCTCTGACTGGCCTGGCCCTTCCCAGCAGTGGGGCCTGGGGGGGAAGGGACAAGAGCAGCCTCTGGCAGCTGCCATTGAACCCAAGCAGCCAACGCCAGCTCGCAGGGCAACCAACAGACACCACCCAGCTTTCCCAAAGCGGCCCGGGTCCTGGGGAACAAATGGTAGCCCATCCAAAAGATAGGTTCATCCACTCAGAACCTTATTTGGAAAAAGGGTCTTTGAAGATGTAATTAAATTAAAGATCTGGAGAGAAATCATCCTGAATTACCTGGACAAGCCCTAAATCTGATGACAAATGTCCTTAGAAGACGTAGAAGAAGAAAAGACACACAAAGGAGAGGGCCATGTAAAGATGAGAGCAGAGACTGGAGCTGCACAGTCACATGCTGTACTGGTGAGTATGGTCGTCAAGTTCCTACAAGTTCAGGTCTAAGTTCATGTTTGTGAGGCTTGCCATTCCAACTTTGCAAATTAAAGCAACTACCTGAATGCTCTGCGTAGGGGAGGAAAATTATCTTTTTTCCTACCCTTCCAAGTTCTCAACTGGGAACCCTACAACAACAACAGTGAAACAGAGTAACAAGAGAAAAACACACCAAGTTCTTTAATATAAGTTGAACGTGACATGGGGCCTTCGTAAGGCAACGAAGACCTAAGGAAACAGTTGAACCTGAGTGTTATGCTGGCTTCAACGAAGAGCGAAGGACCCACTTTCCTGAGGGGGAGGTGAGAAAGTACTTCCCACTCATACTGTTTCTCAAATTCCTTAGCTTGAAAAATTCGATATGCCAAGGTGCTCTATTTTGGGGGTAGTATGTCCTGAACCCACCTGGATTCTTGGGGTGCTTGTTCTCCAGTCCAGGATTTGCCACTTGGTTAGTAAACTCAAGCTAGCTGTAATCTTCTGGGGGATGAGTTTCTGCCCCCCAGAGGTGTTCAAGGACCATTGTCCATATGGACGCTGACCTTGGTCATTTGTTTTACCTTTATCAGCCCTACAGATGAGCTTTCTGGAGACCTTGATCATTTCCATGTAGAACTTGAACCGCGGTAGCACTTACAGTGAGACTCCGGATTGAAAGCAACAGATTAGATAAAGACTTCTTTTGAGCTAAAAAGCCCTATTATCTCCTCCTTTTAGCTAATGCTTAATACCATTTTGGGAAGAGCACATCACACCAGCAGGCCTTCCCACTTACATTTACAGGACTTAGGAGTCTCTTAGATGTATTTGATGGGGCTTCATCATCACCAATAGGGTAGCCTTAAACAACGCTCCCCTTACTTTGCTCATGGCCCAGACACACATAGACTCTGATAACATTGCAAGGCACATTAATATAAATAGGAGTGGTTATTGGGGTACAAGCATTCAACACAGGGATGTGCCCAGGTGCCCCAGGTGTCTGAGGCTACCTAAAGGACTGTGAAGATCAACATCATAGTTCATTCACCTTAGTTCACCTTAGACCCTCTAAATTCTCTTCCTGGATTGGGCCAGGCTAGAAGAGAGCTGAGCACTGGGTCTACATTGTAACTGAACTGGCACTTCGGGCAATGCTGTTTGTCTGTATGGAAAGTTTCTCCTCCGAGAGGGTCCGTGATGATTCACTGCTGAGCAGACTGGATGGATGGATGGATGGATGGATGGCGTGTTTACACCACCACTACCTTCTCAGTTACAACCCGCGGGAGAACTTTCCAAACTCTAATCTCAGTATCAAGAAAACCTGTGTGCACTTGAGCACCTGTTTTTGCTTCATGTCATGGGCAGGACACTGTGAATCTTGTAATAGATAAAATTTTTCAGCTAAACTTGAGCTGGGAGGGTTGGAATAAAATTTGGAGCCTGTGTCTAAATGTGTTTATAGGACTCCACGCAGGCGCTCTCTGTCCTAAGCCTCACACATGGCTCCATGTAACGTTCCCACCCTTATGTTCCCTGACAAATTTCCACTTATTTTACCCTTTCATACTGCAATTGTTGTAATTTGTTTTAGATCATTTAAGGAACAGAGTGGGAATGGAAGGAAGGGAGTGAGAGAAGAAAGGAAGGAAGGAAAGAAGGCTGCTTTAAAATTCTTTTTTCTTTATTTTCGATTTATTGGGGTGACATTGATTAGTAAAAATTACATAGGTCCCAGGTGTACAACTCTGCAATACATCATCTATGTGTTGTGTTATGTGTTCATCACTCAGTCAGTTCTCTTTCCATCACCGTATATTTGATGGGTGACATCACATGTATCTGTTTGTTTGGCTGTCACACCGGAAGGTGAGCTCTCCAGGGCGAAGACTGTAACTCACTCATTTTTATAGTCTCGAACTTATGGCTCTCAATAAAATGAGTAAGTTATTTTGGATAAAAATATTTTCACAACAATGTGACTATGCTTAATGTTATTGAACTTGAAAATGGTTATATGATGAATTTTATGGGGATTTTATCCCATAAAACATATTAAAGCTGTTCATTAAGTTAAAATTTCTGTAGCTCTACTAAATATTAAGCTTCTTAAAAAAAAACTGTCTTATTTATCTGTGTAACGTATCTTTTACCCCAATAGGACCTAAACCATTCATTAAAATGCACATATCTGGTGTTTGGCGTATGTTTCTTGAATTGAATTCCCTGAAGATACAAGTAGACTTTACACACTTGCATTTGCTTATGAGTGTGATTTGGGGTTCCAAAGGCTCTGGGTGCGAGTATCCCATAAACTCGTGGGAACTAAAATTTCTACCATTCCTTTGGGTTATGCCCATATTAAAAAGCAGATATTTTATCCTACAAGAGAAAAACGTTTAATGCATAATTTTCTTAAGCTGTCTAGCTAAAAGTATGTCTCTGGGGAAAGGAGCTACAAAATAGGAAAGTTTGGGTTGAAGCTGAAATTAAGAAGAGAAATGGAGATAATATTTTGAACAGAAAACATTCTACAACTTAGCAAAAGCCTAAGACAGCAGTGTCCAAACTTTTGTCTTCCCTGGGCCACATTGGAAGAAGAATTGTTTGGGGCCATACATAAAACACAGTAACACTAACGATAGCTGATGAGCTGAAAAACAAAGTCACATAAAAAAAAAAACTCATAATGTTTTAAGAATTTGTATTGGGCCACATTCAAAGCCATTCTGGGCTGCAGGTTGGACGTGCCTGGTCCAAGAGGTCTGGAGAAGAGACTCTGTCCTTTGTAGTGGAAAAAACCGTGAGCTTCTAGAAGGCATGGCAGAGGCATTCACTGTGACCCTGGGTGAAAGGGACACTCCAAAAGATAGGAAAGGGGATGCCAACATTCCAGAAGTTTTTTTATTATGAATATGATGAATAAGCTACGTTCTGCCCATAGTAGCCTAGAATCATACTGAACTCACAGGATTCCGAGATGGAAGGAATCTTAGGTATCATTTATGTCCACACCCTTCTCTTATAACTGTAAAAGCAGAGATACACAGTGGGGCAATTGGTGGCATAACCCAAGGTAAAGAGAAAATCTAAACCCCCAAGTTAGTGCCATTTCCACTATAGCTTCCTAACTTGTTTATACTGAGGAGAAGATTTTGATTTCCTGATGGGTGCCTGATTGTTTGATTCTAGCAGCTGGAACACCAGTGATTTCTGAGAGTAACTGAGCGCTTAATGCAAAGCAAATTGTAAAAACTCAAATCGCAAACTGCACCAGGTGAAAATCCTACACTAACTCAGGAATAGCGTGTGCTCGTCGCCCCCTGATGAAGGTAGATGATTTGTTTACATCTTAGAAAATACTTGGCAGCCCTGGCAGCCACTTTGCCAAGAAAAATCTTCTCCCAATATTATTTCCACTGGGGCATCCATCATTCCAACCCCACAAGCTAAAAATAGAAAGACATCATGGGAAGGGGGAGCGGGGACAGAGGGCTCGCTGTGCTTGCTACCATCTCATTAGTGCCACTCTGCCTTGTGGCGTCCAGCGTTGGTTGAAGCCACTTTGCCAAACAGCTCCCTTGCCCATCTTCCATCTCACTGATCCCCTTCTGTGTTTTCTCCTTTTCTGCTTCCTAAAAATACTCTATCCTTTTTATAACTATCAGTTCCTTTTAACTAGGCTGGGTTACCTCTCCTTCCTTCCTTTTCTTCCCATGTCCACATTTGAGAAAAACCTTAAATACTTAAGAATGAATCGTGTACACTTGGTGTGCTTGATTCATCGGCAATATTTACAGAATCTAAAAAAAATGCAAAGTCACTCAGACACACTGTTGCCTTGGTGTTTCCACCCTAAATTCTTTCGAAGAGCTGAGATGGCAGGTAGATAACAGAATTCAACTCACATGGAAATGACAATTAATACAATCACTTTAAAGCTATCAATGTTTATATAACATTTACTAGGGTCCAGGAAATATTTGTAATGCATTTCCATTATTAATTCATTTAATCCTAACAATCCTATGAGGTCGATAGTATTATTATCCACATTTTTACAGAAGACAAAACTATTGCATAGAGATGTTAAGTCATTTACCAATGAACTTGGATAGTACCTGGCAGAACTTCATGTAAACCTAGGCACTTCGGCTCCAAAGTCTATTGCTGACGCCTACCCTAAGCTATTGCCAAACCTATAGACTGAAAATGATGCCTTTTCTTGCCCAGCTACACCAGCTCTAACCACATTTTTAGTATTGGACTCCATTGCCTTGAGGGTTTAGAGATAGAAATTAGACTTTGCAGGTGAGTTGTGCTCTGTGCAGGTTAAATGAATGGTACCTTACTCCTCCCACGGTGTATGGTGGTACTTTCCCCCTTCCCCCCAAAGCCCCAACATCCCCTCTGTTTTCCTTGCTCATGGGGACTATTTGTGGCCATCTTTATCACTATTCCCCCAAGCATCTGAGTTGGAGAGAAGGGTGATAATACTGAATGTTTTATATAGATATAGATATAGATGTAGATGAAACTGGTCTAAGATCTTCATGTATTATCTCATTTAATTCTCACAATAATCCTATGGCGCTGGTATTGATATTTTTCATTCCTATTGTTCAGAAAGGAAAACAGAGGCTCCTGAAGATCATACGACTCACCCAAGAACTTACTACCAGTGAATGGAGGAGTCGAAAACCCTGTCCACCGGGCATTGCAACCGCCTGGGAGTTACACAGCCTTCTCCCATGCCAGACCTGTCACACAGTATCTACTACTGTGTCCCAGGTTGAAGAACAATGAGTCACCTCCTCCCCTAGAGTCATTTCACGAGTGTCTCTGACGGCCTGCTGCAAAGCTTTCACTAACTACCTAGGGGAATACAATGTGAAGGGAGTACGGACAAAAGCTATAGACAGGATGTGCAAAATGCGCTCCATCCCTTCTTTGTGTCATTTATGTCACTCAGCATGTCTTGAAGCACTGTGATACAAAAGATCCAGGAAACGGTTTCCTCAGAGGTCATCCAAAATCCAGGCCTCACATTAGAAGGTCAATGGTGTTGCCTCTCTCTCCCTCTAGGTGTGTGTGTCTCTCTCTCTTCTGTTTTGTGATGGTATTTTTCTTTCCTTAAGAAATCCAAATGTTCAAAATACATTTTTTTAAGGGGGATGTTAACTATAATTGTCATTAAAGAAAGTACTATCTCAGCCTGTCACTATTTAGGGAATAAAATTTATAAATTTATCGGAGACGATCTCAGTCGTGTCTGGCACAGCCAGCCCAGTGAACCCAGCATTGAATTTGGCAGGAGAAAGGGGCCTCGTCTGCGCGGGGGGAGAGAGCGTAGAAAGTGCTTCAAGGAAGACTCGCTGGATGCGCGGGCTCGGACGGCTGCACGCCTGGCCAGGAAGAGCAGGGTGCCGTGCTGGTTTCACATTTGTTACCATTTTACTTTTAGGCAAAAAGTCTAAATTGTACCCATTCCTTGAGAGAGGGGGAGAGAGAGAGAGAGAAAATATTATTACTACTGAAATGTTTTTCACTAAAATAGTACATTAAAGAGAGAATCGATAATGCGGCAAGTCCGTGCTAGCAAGCGGGGGAATGCGGCCTCAGCGCTCAGGGGCCGGCAGTCACGGCCTGGTCGGCGCTCAGGGGCCGGCAGTCACGGCCTGGTCGGCGCGCGGCCTGGTCGGCGCTCAGGGGCCGGCAGTCACGGCCTGGTCGGCGCTCAGGGGCCGGCAGTCACGGCCTGGTCGGCGCTCAGGGGCCGGCAGTCACGGCCTGGTCGGCGCGCGGCCTGGTCGGCGCTCAGGGGCCGGCAGTCACGGCCTGGTCGGCGCGCGGCCTGCTCTACATTGCGGTCGCTTTGTCCGCTGTCTGGGTCTGTTCCTTCTTAGAAACCCGTGTTCGGGTTCCTTGTGCTCAGTGTTCACGGCTGTAAGAGAGGTTCCCCATCTGTCCGTGCCCAGAGCTCTCCGTGAGGCTGCTTCCTGGTTGGGGGGACACGGCACACTACATCTGCAGCACCCTCTGCTGTGACCATCTGATGAGCTCTAGCCAATGGAGTATGAGTAAAATTGGGGGGTGCCACATCTGTGGAGGGGGAACAGCTGTCCCAGTTTGCCTAAGACTGAGCGGTTTCCCTGAATATGGGACTTTCTCTTTTAAAACCAGTATAGTTTGGGCCAAATCAGGCCGAATTGGTCACCTTCCTTGTTGGCCCAGACCACACCCCCTCTCCATGCTGTGTATCACACACACAGCAAAGCCCGGTAGCTGCATTTTGAACACGGCAGAGCAAAATGTCAGCCTGAATAACCCACAGGGAGAAGAAGCCACCTTCCTGCCACCCCACTGATCTGAAACCTTTACCATGGACCTTGCATTAAGTGAAGATCATCCCTCTGTTGTGTTTACTCGGGATTTGCTGGGGCTATTTTCATAGCATTTTAGCCTATTCTGGCTAATACAGAGGAACTCCACAAACTGAGTGAAAACAAAGAGACTTTACCAACTACCATAACGCCGAGGCAAGCCCCCCTAAAACGGTATACGCTAGCCTTCCGGGGAAGTATTTGCAAGGAGGATGGGCTGCAGGAGAAAGGAGAGGAAAGGACAGAGGATGAAGAAGCTGATCCTCATATACGTCCCGCTCACGTCCACCCTGAACGATTCCCAGACCTCTCGGAGACCAACATTATTATCATGAAATGCACCACACACCCTGCAACGTGGCAGGGTGCACTGAGGGACAGAGAGGGGACAGGAGTCAGAACAGGCGCGTTCCCACGGCCTGCACCAGGGGGCAGCGCGGTCATGCTGGTGAGTGAGTGATCTCCCGGCCGCGGACCCCTCCTCTGGCACGTGAAGATGAGGAGGGTTCTGTCCCCCGAGAGAGCGTCGTCTATAAGCCGCGCCTGTGCCGGCACGGCACACACAACGATAAGGTCGTCCAGTGACCTCTAACAGGCCACACCCTGGAATCATCTGGAAACTCAATCCAGGGGAAGGGATACCGGCCCCAAGGGGGTGGGGCACCAGTCCTCTCTTCACGTCTGTGACACGGTGGGACAGAATGACTTCACCTGGGTGCTCAGTCTGCACATCGGAGAAAAGGGGAGCAGAGTCCAGGCTGCGAGGGGTTCTTCTGGAATAGCAGCAGGAGGTGACAGGCCCTGGTCAGCCAGC
>PVJL010004092.1:49908-139150 GCA_004026885.1 Lyroderma lyra
GGGGGTGAGGGGGTGGGGGGGGTGAGGGTGAGGAAGGTACAAGAGACGGTGCTGCCCATAAGGAGGCCAGGACAAGAGCAAGAAAAGCCCTTTTATAAAGGGAGGTGTGGGGGGTCCGTGTTCAGCTTAGAGCCATCAAAGGCATTTCGGCAGACGTGTGGCACAAAGGAGCACTTGGCAGCAGTGAGGAACAGGGGTTACACTTGGAGGAGGATGGGGACCATTTCGAGGGCTCTGTGGTCATCCGGGTGACAGATGACAAAGGCCTGACCCCGGGCAGTGACGCAGGCCCGGAGGAGATTACAGAGGCGAGGGCAGAGCTCCCAGCGCCAGGACCTGCCTGCATCGGGGTGCGTGTGACGGGCACCTCTGAGCGAGGCTGGGGTTACCCAGGGAGCAGACGGGCAGAGCAAAGCGCAGACACCGAAGGGCACAGTTAGACCCAAAAGGGAGCGGAAACGGGCCCCGCCTAAAGCGGCGAAGACGCGGTCAGGGCGGGGGCGGCCTGAGTAGGGCGCTGCCTCTCCTGAGATCTACGGGCTTGAGCGTCCCCCGTGGGAGTAAAGGTTGCATAGCTCTGCCACTAACTCAAAAGCTTGGCCACTTTTAGCTTCTGGAAAAAGGATAAAATGGCCCTGATTCACTCAGACCCCAGATCCCCTTCTAGTTAATAGCCATGCTCTTGTTTTTATTTTATTGAGTAATTTAAAAGTACTTTATTTAACTTGGATTCTTTTAGCCTTCTGAGTCCGATGCCTTTGAAGCTGTGCTGTTTCTTATCAAAATTTCATAGCATGTCTGCCTGTTTGTAATTGGAGATTAAAATAAAAAAACTGGAAAGAATTCATTTAAATTAAAAATGGGGGGGAAAAAAGAGGTTTGCTGTATCTTAAGAGCTTGCCTTCCCTGATGATTAACAGCCACCTTTTCATTTTCTTTAGGTCCAGAAAATGAGGAGTGGACTGCAGTAGAAACTTGAGAAATAAATTGAATTAGAGAATTTAACCTGTTTGTGGTTCTTCCAAACCCAGAGGATTATTTCTCTAAGAAGCTTGTCCTGGGGATGCCTCTCTCCTACAGAAAGGTCTTGAAAATGTAAGAGTCAAGTTCCTACTTAGCAGGACAGAGAGCTGAATCTGCTCCTAGCCAGCACACCGGGGTACACGAGCAGCCAACATCTGCTGGAAGGAAACCAGGCCAGCACAGCCCTTCCCAGAACCTACAGGGCAAACCTCAGCAGCAGAGCCTAGTAGGGCTGGGGGGGTGGGGGTGTGGAAGTAGGCAGGGGGTGGGGGAGGAGGAGGACACAGGCTCTGCAGTCAGATCTGCTCTGCCACTTGCTAACCTGTCAGCTGGGCCGTGTTACCCAACAGCACTAAGCTGCAATGGAACTACTCTTCACCTAGTCCAAAGGGACCTAGTACTTCCCCACTGGGCAAGCCTCCCCAAACTCAGCGATACGCGGCTCCTCTCCTTCAGGTTGGAAACAACTTGGTTTGCTTATATATACCATTTTGTAGATAGCACTTTATGTAACAAATTCTAGCCAAGAGAAGATTTTTATCTTCCAACAGGTAGGAGGCCCTTGGGAATTCGAATCCTAGTTGATCAACTCTCTGCTCTCATATCAAAATGTCACTCAATAAATAGGAAAATCTACTGATGTGTCCTGTTTAAAGCAAGGAGATAAAGGAAAGGTTCTAATTACAGGGAGATACTGAAAGGATTACATTTTGGAAACTACATGTTATATCATAAATACAGTCACATGTTTCTCCCCAGGCACCCTCCACGATGCAGAATCTTAAAAGCCATGTCCCAAACACAACACTTCAGGAACCCACAGGCAGGAGTATTTACTTAGTGAATTACAAGTACATGGATTTTATTTATCTGCATTTATAAATTTCATCCTGGCCCGGATTCAAAACCTCATTAGGAAACCACAGGGGGCTCTAAGTTATAGGCTATGTCGCCTGGGTGCCAAAACAAGGCCAGATGACCACAATGACCATAAACAAATCAACTAAATTTACTGTTTAACATCATAGAAAACTATACATAGACCATGTGTGTTCCAACAAAGGTGGAGATGGCCAACTTAGGGGTTTGTTTTTTGTTTTTTTTCCTTGTTTGGGAATTATATAGACAGACATGCTCTGAGAGGTTCTACCCAACAGGCAAAACTATTCTGGGTTTAACATTCAGCTTCTCACTATGTCTCTGATGGACTATAATTTGAGTGGCCTCTTTCCTTCGGGGACAGCTGCTGATTAGGGTTCTTGGTTGCGAAGTGCAGAGTCCATCATAGCAAGCTTGAACAGAATTTCTTAGAGGATATTAGGTGATGTTTCAGAATGCCCAGAGAGACAAGGGACTGGGAACTGTGGACTGATTGTAGGCACAGTCCTGGGTGAACGACCCCACTGTTAGGATCACTGTCACTGAGGCCTCTAAAAGCCGCTGCCTCCTCATTCCACACAGCCACCCGCGATTGGAAGCAGTTCTACAACCAGCTGCTGTAAGAGGAAGGCCTGTGTGAGTGGGTTCACTGGCAGAGGCTGAGTCTCATGCTACCATCCTCCTACCGGAGAGGCTCAGCAACTGACTCCTAATTCCCATGTTCGGGAGGCAGGACTCAAGTGGGAATGTCCCCAAATATAGAATGACTATTTAAAAGGCAATGGCAAGGTAAAATACGACATGTGTATCCACAACACTATAAAGTATGCCTTCTGCTTTACCATTCTTGGAAAACATTTAGTCGATAACAATATCAAAGTTCATAAAAATAAATATGATAAGGTATCTGCTGGGTTTGAATTGATTTATGACTACAGCATGAACTCTAAATTCAACTAACTGCATATGTCCTAACAATCATTTTTCCAATAGCCTGCCCAAAATGGGTCAGATTGTACAAGTTGATGTGGTTTGTATAGTGCTATTAAACAAGCAGCTTAATAATGAAAACAGTTATTTAGCTTCTTATTCATTAGCCATAGTAATTGTTCACCTGGTTACATCCCATGAGACTTTCTTATACCAGAAAAAACAAAAAGTTTCTTTCTTTGCCTAATAATTTATATTTCATGAATATCTGCTTCACTTATATGTCCTGTCTTCCCCCCCTTAAAAAGCATGTGTTTCAAAATTGTGCTTAGAAATCAGGCCAGTCTATAAACCAAGAAAAGAGTCCTTGCATGCATTTAAATCCTTCAAGTTTCTGGAATAAACTGGTGATGAATAAAATATAACTGAATCACCTCCCAGCATTTCATTAAAATGCCATAATTTAAAATATAGCTACATCAACCCACAAGCCATCACTAGGCTAAATAGAAAAACACTAGAAGTATTCCCACAATTGTCAGGAATAAGGAAGTACTTCCACTGTCATCACTGATATTTAACATTGTTTTGGACATAGAGGCCTAACACAATTAGGTAAAAATATACAGGATGTATATGTATAGGTAGATAAATGGATGGATAGATAAAAGACAGATAGATATAAAAATTGGAAAGAATCAGCATCAGTAGTTTCTGATGATGTGATTATATCTCTAAAACCCTAAAAGAAGTATCAACTTGCAAATAATAAAGGAATGCACTAATATTACCAGGTACAAGAGTAATAAATCAATGGTTTTAACATACACAAGAAAACTGATTAGGAGATATTTTTAAAAGCCTTCATTTACAATAGTACCAAAAAAGATAATGGGGAAAAAAGATAAAAGGACTAAATTAAGAAGTAATATATAAAATCTTACATATAAAAATAAGAAGGAAATTTTAAAACATTCTCAAGGAACACAAAGGAAGACTTAGATAAGTGAAAATCATGCCATGCTCTTGGCATCCACATACTTAAAGTGATCTGAACAAAAATACTACCAAGAAACCTTTTCACTAGAAAAGATAATTCTAAGAAAAAATTCACAAGCCAGAATATCCTGTGAAATTTCTAAAATGAAGAGTAATGGCCCGATGGTGGTGGTGGTGGTGGTGGTGGTGGTGGTGGGTAGGGAAGATTAACTCTGCCAGGACAGAAAGATAAAGGTAAGAGCACATATTGATAAAAATTGAAATCAGAAATAAGACAGTTGATAAATAAATAGGACTTTAAAATTTAAAAACAAGATAGAGAAATATATAATAAACCCCTTTCCCTTTGCTGACAAAAGAGAAAGCTCACAAATAAAATTAAAAAGGATAATGACAACATAACTAGTGTGGGTATTTTGCAATTACAGGTGCACACTGTGCACACTTTAGTGCTAAACATTTTAATGTCTTGAGAAAAGGGAATATTTCATAGAAAATATAAATCACCAATATTGATTCAGGAAGGAGTAAACTTGAACTGCCAATGACAAAGAAAGAGGAAAGGCAATCAGGGAATTACTCCTCAAAGGCTTCATGTGGTGGTTATTCCATAGGCAACTTCTTTCTAACTTTCACACAGCTATTAATTCCCATGCCATCTGATGTGGGGCAAACAACATGATGAAAACCTACCCAGAGCATACTATGGAATTAGCATATTCTAAATTCTAAGACCTGGGATTGATCTAGACTTTTTTGTAATGTGTGAACCTTTACAGTTGTCAATGTAGGTGTGAAAAAAATCTTTAACAAACTACTAGGAAAAAAGTTTAAAAACATATTAAAAGAATAATGACCTATAATAAAGGATATTTATCCCAAGACAGAATAAGTATTACTAAATGTAATAAAATGGTAAAAGTGGAAGTTTCATCCTGGGAAAAAGCCTTAAAAGGCTTATCGACTTAGAGTCTAATGAAACTTTAAAAGTAATCTTTATGGGGCGGTCATTCTGTAACTTGTCTACCCATGTTCTGTTGGAATATCCAAAAGCATCTGTCTGAATTATCAAACCCTTGCTGCCATTCCTGATGACAAATTGGGATTTCTAATTAAGTGAAAATAGAGTGCAAGAAAAGACACTAGCTGTGTGTGAAAACCCAAGCTTAGACAATCTAACACTGAGCTGGATAGAGAAAACTTAGATAAAAGTCACATATAGCATCCATTGCAACGATTATTATTATTTTTAAATTGCTAAAACACTTGTGACAATTTTTTAACATATCTAAAACTGATAAGCCTATGTGTACCAAACACCCATTTGATGGCCTATAAATGCAAACCTACAGGCTGACTCTTCTTGTTCAGCTTTATGCCTTTCTTATTCTTACTATTCTAGATCCACATGGGTTCACTTTTAGTTCCTCAAATACATCAAGCTTATTTCTTCCCTAGGATTCACGTGTATGCTGATCCTACCTTCAGAAATGCTGTTCCCTAAACTGCTTAGATATTGACTAATGCTCAGGTCTCAGACGAAACAAGAACTTTTTGACCTCTAAATTCTCTTCAATAAACCTGAATAATCAGTCCTTGACCTTGACTGTGCATTGAAATTATCTGGGGAGTTGGGTTTTTTAATGTTGTTTTCTTTTTAACCATAGATGCCTGGGTCTTATCCGCAGAGATACTGATTTCTTCTGCCTGGGAGAGTAGCCTTGGCATTTGAAAAAGTTTTAAAGCCCCCAGGCAATTCTAATTTGCATGAAAGATTGAGAACCACTGGCCTAGATCTCACTACCTTGTGAGAGTGCCTTTGCAGCTATAATAGTGACTTACGTGAGCTTGTTTATTTATTTATTGGCTGTCTATCATAGAGGCTGGATCTTTATTTTATTTATTTCCAATGGTATTTGATGAATGAATGCGTAATAGGAAAACTATTTCATATTCTGTATTAATAAATCACAAAGCCTAAACCCACGCTTCTTAAACTTTAATGTTGGTATGAATCACCTGGGGCCTTGTTAAAATGTGAATTCAGATTCTTCCCTCAGACAGGGCTGAGATTCTACAACTCTAACAAGCTCCCACGCTTTGAGTGGCAAGGGCCCAATGCCACGTTTGCCTGAACTTTCCTGAAAATAAGAATAGCCTGGAGCCTCTAAAACCAGATTGCTGGTTCCTAATTCAGGCCCACTGAATCAAAATTCCCATGGGAGAATGGTAATCTGCATATATAGAAAGTATCCCAACTGATTATTATTAGGGAGATTTGGTAAACCAAGGTGTTACTCTGATACCATTACTTACCATGTCTGTATTCAAAAACAATGAGAGAATCGCTAAGTGAGTGCCTGGATGAAATGGAATGAATAACTACCTGAAGAATTTGGAGAATTATGAAAATAAGTAGATTCTAGAAGGGAGCTGAGGCTTGAAAGAAGGGACTGACAAGTGGGTTACTTTTCCTGGCATTTAACCTCAGATCAGTCCCACTGAAGTCTCCACTAAGCAGGGCAGTTAAAATTCCAAAAACAAAACAAAACAAAAATGAGTCTTAGAGGCCAGAATTCAAGGCAACAACAGCCGCTAAATTGTGAGCGGATGGAATGATAGAAACGCACAGGGGAAGAACCAACTTGTCCAAACCTCTGGTTAAGCCCTGACCATGTGTGAGTGTGGCAGTCAGCAGGCAAACCAGCTACAATAAAAGGATTGAGTGGAGCTTGGGTGGCTGCCAGAGGCAGAGTTTGCACTTAATTCTAATCAACTTAAGTAGCAGCAAAAATAAAATTGTCACCATGCTTTAGAGAACTATAATAGAATTCAGAGTCTCCAGATCATACCGTTAACATATCCAGGATAGAATCCATAGTTATGCAGATGCAAAAGGACAAAAATTGTGTGATTTTACTTAAATGAGGTACCTAAAACAGGTGAATTCATAAAAAAAAGAAAAAGAAAAAGAAAAGATAATAGAGGTTACCAGGGCCTTGGAGGAGCGGGGAAAGAGGAGTTATTATTGAATGGGCCCGGCGTTTCTGTTGGGATAATGAAAAAAATCCTGGCAATTGATCATGGTGATAGTTACACAACATTTTGAATATACTTATGCCACTGCAATGCACACTTAAAAATAGTTAAATGGGTAAATTATATGTTATGTACATTTTACCACAATAAAACAAAATAGAAAAAAAGACAATGCAATCGAAACAAGAAATGCCTTCAGTGGGCTCATGGGTAGGGCAGATATAATTGAGAAAGGAATCAGTGAGCTTGGAAATGTCAATAGAAACTTCCCAACTGAAAAGCAAAGAGGAAAAAGACATAAAACAATACAGGGAACAGAATACCCAGGAACTTTGGAACAATTACAAATGTGTAGCATGCACGTAACAAAAATACCAGAAGGCAAGGAAAGAGAGGAAAGAACAGAAGAAATATTTGAAATAATAATGGCTAAGAATTTTCCAAAGCTAATGACAGACACCAAAATACAAATCCAGGTAACTCAGAGAACAGCAAACAGGAGAAACAGGGAAAATCTACACCTAGGAATATCAGATTAAAACTGCAGAAAATCAAACACAAGGAGAAAATTTTGAAAAAAAGCAGAGAATAAAAACACTTTGCTTGTGGAGGAATGAGAATAAGAACTATATCAGACTTATCTTTAGAAACCACACAAGCAAGAGAGTGTGGAGTGAAATAGGCATTAAAAATGTTTAAAGGAAGAAAAAACCCTAGAATTCTGTATCCTAGAGTGAAATTATCCTTCAAAAGTAAAAAATACTTTCTCAGACAAACATTGAAGGAATTTGTTGCCAGTAGATCTGCCTTGTACGAAATGTTAAAAAAAAAAATCTTTAAAAAGCATGAAAATAATACAGGTCAGACACTCAGATCTATGCAAAGAGAGAAAGACGATTGGAAAAGGAATGTATGAAGGTAAAGGAAAATACTTTATTTTTATTTTTCTTAATTGATTCAACAGATAATTTGTCCAATAATAATAGAAACAACATATTGGTGATTATAGCTTATGGAGAAGTGAAATGAATGACAGCATTCATTCATGAATTATTCATGAATAATAAAGCATGGCGGGAAGAATTGGGAATATTCAGTTGTAAGTCACCTGTACCGACTGTGAAATGGTACAGTGCTATTTGAAAGTGAATTTGGATTAGTTGTAAATGCATATTGCAATCTCTAGGACATCCAAAAAAAATTTTTTTTAACAAGTATAATTTATATGCTAAGAAAGGAAAGTAGAATCATAAAACGTTCACTTTAACCCAACGAAGGCAGACAACACATGAAAGCATGGAAGACACACACACACACACACACACACACACACACACACACACTCTCCAAAAACCAAAACCAAACAAAACAGAACAAGGGCAGCAAATGGAAAGCTGATACAAATATTCTGATAATAATCTAACTACATCAAAGATAACTTTAAATATGAATTTATAAAAACATCAATTAGGAGACATTATTAGAGTGGATAAACCAACAAAAATACAAGAAAGACCTAAAATTAATAATCTAAGCTTCCACCTTAGGAAACTAGAGAAAGAAGAGCAATAAAAACCTAAAGCAAACAGAGAAGAGAAATAATAAAATTAGAGCAAAAATCAATAAAGTTACAACAAGAAAAACAATAAAGAAAAATCAATGAAACCAAAAGCTGTTTCTCTTCTAAATATCAATAAAATTGATAAACCTCTAGGATGAGCATTTGAGGCACAGAAAATTTAAGTGACTTGCTCCAAATGACACACCTCGGAGGAAGTTGATTCAGGCTGAGAGCCCTGGCCATCTGGCTCCAGCACCCACAACAGTAACCCCTTCACTGCAATTCCAAGAGCCACGCTGGGTCTTCCCTCCACAACGGCCTCCTCCTCCCGTGGTGTCACTTCTAATCCCCTCTCATCTTCACAGAAAGTGGTGATTGGTTATGGCCTCTTTCTTACTGTGTCTGGACAATGTCGAAATTCTTTTTAATACAGAACTGCATCAACTGACAGTCAACACTCAGGTTGAAACTAATGTGTCATCCTTGACCAGGGCTTCAGCAATTACTGAGCTCCTACTATTAGTATTTGCTGGGCATTTTTTCCAGGGTTCCAGGATCTAGTGGGGGGAGAGAGAGAGAGAGAGGGAGGGAGGGAGAGAGAGAGAGACAGAAGGAGAGAGACAGAGGGGGAGGGGGGGAAGGAAGGAAGGAAGGAAAAGGACGGGAGGAAGGAAGTCTCTAGTCTTTCAGAGGCAAATATTCTTTCCATTTGATTTCCAGAGGGACAATGGCCTCAGACCTCTCATGTGTAGCTGTACCCTGAAGATCTGCCTTCCAACCTCTTAAAGAAATATGAGAAAGAGGAGACTGGTCTCAGACGTCTTGCTCTGTCTAGACAAGGAGCATGATACAGTCACTCTTTTTTGCACTGATAGTGAACTCTGTAATCTCACATCTGTATTTAGCAGCTAAAAAATCTCTCTAGTATGCATTGAATGCACTCTAAGGTACTGAAGAAGAAAAACTAGTCACTGGAACATTTACAGCTGACTGAGCCCACAGGGTAAGTTACAGTTTGATTTACAAGTTAGATGCCACCTAATCATTAGTCCATAATGACTACACCACCAATAGTAATGAAGCTGTGCCTGTGTTTCTTCCATGTCCCAAGCACAAATACAAGTGCAAGGAAGTGCACCAATAGATATTTATAGAAATTACAATTATAACAATAAATATTAGTTCAACAAATAGAATAAAGTATTTGGTTTGACACTGGCTTTCCTAGCACAGAACAGATAGCACAGCGATTTCTAAGAGAATATGAAGGGAAAGTATCAAGTCAGCCCTCTGCAAAAATTGAGATTTGAGATGAGGGCAGAGTTTGGCTTCTGGAGTGAGACTGTTGAGATTGACAGTTTGAGTGGGTTAAGGAAACAATGTCTAGGGAAGCTTCTGTCAGCTCTTTCGTGAAGTGCACTGAGTATTTCTCAGGATTCTGGCTACTGCTTTACAAAGATGGTGTGCAGATGGTGCACCCACTGAATTAGAAATTATTCCATCATTAAAGTTCCGTTTATCCTCCAATTAGTGCTACACACACACACACACACACACACACACACACACATCATTGGTGGAAACAATTTTCCTGCTCAAACTCACAACTGTTTTTTCATGAATTGGATACACGTTCAACAAAAAAGACATCAGAAAAGTGCTGTCCCGGGAAACGCAGGAGATTCGGGCCCAGCCTTTGAACACCCAATATTGGGTATCACTTCCTGAGGCCAGCTGATGTTTCCAGGGGGACCCAAAATGTCAGATCTGGTTGGCAATATTTTTGAGAGGCTTCCCTAAAGAAGTCAAAACAATTTGGGTCATTTAATGACCAAGTAAATGGACGGTGACCAGAGAGAAGCATCGCCAGTGTCTGTAATGTCCTTGCTGATGTCAGGTTCTGTCTCAGCTCAGAATTTCTCCAAGCATCGCGTATCAATGAGCTGTGCCATCTTGGCCAAGATACAAAAATCTATGCATCCAAATGTCTATACCTCCAAGTGATAAAATTATCCCTCTTTGATATAACACTGCCATTTTGAACAATTATTAGGTATATGGCACGCTGTTAACAATTTCAGAAGTAATCATGTCAATCTATACAACCATTATTCTTGTTTTGTAGATGGGCAAACTGAGGTTGAGAGAATTTAAATTGTTTTCCCAAGCAAGTGTATAGTGGAATAAATGGTGCAGATGGAATTTGGACCCAGCTGAGCTTTATTTGAAAGCGTCTGCTTTCCCTCTTCTCTCTCTCTTTTTGCACTTTTTAAAGAACATCTTTATTGAGGTGTAATTTACATACAAAAGCTGCACATATTTAATGTATACAATTTGATGGACTTGAACATATGCACACACCTGTGAAACCATAACCAAAACCAAGGTAATAAACATAGCTTCACCTTCAGAACCTTCCTCCTGTCCCCCCTTTAGGGTGTGTGTGTGTGTGTGTGTGTGTGTGTGTGTGTGTGTTTGTGTGTAGAACATTTAACCTGAAGTTTGTCTTCCAACAAACTTTTTAGTGTACAATACAGTGTTAACTGGGCACTGTGTTGACAGTAGCTCTCTAGAACTTACTTATCTTGCATAACTGAAACGTTATACACATTCACCCCTCCCTGGTTAGAATGGCTATTGTTATAAAAACAAAGGGAAGTGTTGGTGACAATCTGGAGCAATTGGAACGGGTTTGGTGTGCTATTCCCCTCTCAGGCGTTCTGGCACCATCTTCGCAAAACGGGCTCCTGACATCGCTTCCACCCTCCTCACCCCCGAACTGGGCCCCTTTCTCGTTCCAGCCAGGCTCCATCACGTCACCCTCATTTATGTGCTCTACCACAATTCCCACTATCTAAAACCAGCTTTGCTCACTTGGGTTGGTTTTCCTCCCTTCTCGTCCCACTGGAATGTCACCTCCATAAGAGCAAGAACCTTGTCTTTTTTGTTCTGCTGAGGGCAGTGCCTGGCACAGAGCAGGAGCTGATAGGTGTAGCTACAGAATGAGGCATGAATGAGCCCCGGACGGCACCTCCTGGGATCTTAAGCATGACTCCTGAGGTCCTAAGTAACTCTGACTCTTGCAAAATCAGTTTTGAGCAACATCTGGGACAAGTCCCATGCCAATCTTTAAATTCGCATTTTCTTTTTCTTCATGCAGACCTGAAATGCTATAACATGAGATCCAAAATGCTCAGACCTTTAAGTGTACAATTGAAATACTTTTGACTAATCCATATCAAAACGCAGAATATTTTCGTCACCCCAGAGAGTTCCTTCCCAGGCACCCTCTCAATCCTAACCAAAGCAACTGCTGATCGGATGTTTATAATCATGAGTTTCTTTGGTCTAGAATTTTATTTAAATGGAATCATATTGCATGCACTCTTTTGTGTTGACCCTTGTACTTAACATAAAATTTGGGGGATTTGTCCATTTTGTTACTTGTACCAATAGTTTATTTCTTTTAACTGTTGAGCAGTATTACATGGTGTAGATGTCCCACTATTTGCTTATCCAGTCTCTGGTTGAAGGAGTTCTGGGCTTTTCTCAGGTTTCAGCTAATATGCATAAAACTGCTAGGAACATGCTTGGACAGGACTGTTAGTGAACATGTATTCTTTTTTCTTGGATAAACACCAAGGAGTGGAATTCTTGAGTCCCAGGGCATGTTTAACTTTTTAGTAAACTGCAAAATAATTTTACAAAGTGATTGCACCTTTTAAAATTCATTTTGAATTTCCTCAAAATGCTCTAGGCAGATATCTGGAAGTCATTCATAAGTCTCTACGTAAGTAAATACTTACAGTATAAAGTACAATAAGCCAGAGAGCTCAGAGGGAGGCTCGAACTCCCCAGGCCCCCTCCACACCAGCCCTGCTCCTTGACCCCTCGGGGACTTGGAGAAAGAACCTGATGGCCCACACTGCCGAGCAGAGGGAACTCACTGTGCTCTTCTGGTCCACGAGTGCTTTCATCTTCCCACCACAGGCTTCCCTACTGAGTAGAAAACTGGAAGCCAGCGTTCCCAGAGGATGGCCTGGGTTCTGTTTTGTGTTGAACTTCCTGGCCCCAGTCCTTCAGTAAATAGAGAACACCACCAGCTGGGGGCTGTGTCAGACCCTCAGTCAGATGCAGGAGGCTGGCTCTCAGAGAAGGAGCAACAACTCACGCATCATGCGTATAGCTGAGCTTCCAGGAGGAAGGTCTAATGAACCTGAGGACTGGGTTTTCCTACCATTAACCACCACTTGTTTGGACAGGTAGCTGATGGCGGTGGCATTTTGGGTGCTCTTCAGGTACTTATGTCCCATCAAATTTGAAAGTTTTATCTGGTCAAGGCCTAAGAGGAAGGATGCCTAATGCTCCTAGACCATTCCGGTTACCAATGTTCAGCCAGGGAATACCCTAACAGCTTTTAGAGTCAACCTAGGAAGGCCTTTGGATAGCTTCGAGCATTTCAGGGAGTACTCACTTTTCTCTTAAGTGATGGGAAGGGTCCAATGCCTAAGGCACACATCAATCCAGAGTGGACACCAGCACTCTGAGCATCTCAGTCCCTCTAAAACCCTTTGAGTTCAATTGCATCCTGGCCCTTTCAGGCCTCCATCAACCCCCAGCAGCCCCAACTACACCCCGCTCCAAACCGAAGTTCTTCTGGGGAAGAGGCTGAGTTTCCCAAGTGCCAGGGAAGTCCTCAGGAAGCTGAGCAACTAGTGATCCCTGAACCTTCCCGATGCAGAAACACGTCACCAGGGTGACCAAAGGGCACACCAGTCTTGTCACAGCCTCCTCGGAGCTGGAGAAGACCCCCAGGCTTTCTGCATCTGGATTCACATGTTAAGGATTAGTGTGTGTCCAAGACAAGTCAAAAACAGTGGTCGTGTTTGCTGGGAATGAGGCATTCCTGCATAACTGTGGTTCACTCTCCTGTCAGTGAAGAATACGTGGTGGAAACAATCTGGAATCTTCTGAATGACTGGGTCTCTGGCCCACAGTGCCTAAGGTAGCACTTCCCACGGATCCTCAGGACTCACCTTGCTCTCTGAGGTCAGACATAAGGAAATGATTGTATGTCCTGCTGCTCAGACCTAGGCCCAAGGACTCAATTGGGTTGTTAAACTGTCTTTACTCCCACCCTGGACTTTTTGTAACAAGGTTCTCCTTTAAAACAGGACCGAATCTTCTTTTGAAGGGTACCTTTAGAAAGACTCTACAAACAGGATAAATGTTCTATTTTCTTGATACGAAGTTTACTCCATCCTCTGAGCACCCAAATGTAATGGGTCAGAAAAACACCCAGGTGCTGTTCTGGTTTGATGTAAGTGGTTATTACGTGCTATTTAGAGAGTGTGTGGAAGGATTTCTTGGCTCCTATTGAATCCTGGAATTCTGTTTCCAGCAGGCTTTCAGCAGCCATGGCCTTGAGTCATCTGCCTGGTGGCCAGGAGCTGGGATCCAACATCATGTGCCTCTCATGAAATGAGGTCAAATGGGCCAGACCCGCCAGGAGCCTGATAACTGGCTTATTAACATCTCTAAGTGATAGCATATTTGATTAAACCTCACATCTCTGCCTGTTCCCTCTCATCCCTTCTAAAATTAGGCCTGGTATTTTGATAACCATGCCCTTGCTTGAATTTCAGGATGGTTCAAGGATAGTGGAAACTCATGATGTCCCTAAACTGTTACCTCCAAGGACAAGGGATTTTCTGGGCCACAAAGCCTTAGAGTTAATTCAACCCTTACTGATCTTTTTTCCCTTTAGAGTAAATTTAGATTTTTGATTAAGCCAACAAGTTATAAAAGAAAGCATAAGATTTAGATTTAGGAATCTCTCACTCTAACAGCTTCTGCCCTAAACTAGAGAAGCAAACAAAGAGAAGTCACTTTCTATCACTGTGCTTCAGTTTTTCATCTCTACAAAGGAAAGGAGCTAGTATAAGGATCACATAGAACAACAGGTAGAAATCCCTTTGTGAATAAAGAGAGCACTATAGAGCTAGGAGGTATTATTATCCATCGGTTGGTCAATTATTATTGACGTTCCTGGGTTTCCTATGTCATTGCAGCATTGCTTGTTTAAAAACTGTAATTGCCAAATTCAATACGTATCATTTTAATTTTAGTACTCGAGACATAAAATAGTACAAGAGAATTTGGAACTGTCCTCTAAAGTAACCCTGGACCCAGGAAACAAAGATGTTCCAGGATGACAGACAGCTCTAGATCTCCAATGAAGTGAGGAGGAGGAGGCCAAAGGCGGGACTGATGAAAAACAGGACAAGTGACGTTATACCGGACGGGGCAGTGTGTGTGGATAACAACACAGGGTGCCTTCAACCACGTGGGAGGAAAGCAAAGAGAGCATCTAGGATGTCCTGCCCTGGAAGAGAGTGTTTAAGGCATCCAGGGCGTAGGATTAAGGTGAATGTGCAGAGAAAAAACCAGAAGGATACCAAAACGATTCAGGTGGAGGGTGACTAGCTTTTGCACAGGTTACAGAAGACAGAAAGGGGAGGACAGAAAGTAAAGGGTGAATCTGAACAAAGGCTCTGAGGAATGTGTGCGTGGGTGTGGATGGCAGACATAGGGGAGCGGAGGTGACAATCCCTAAGTGGAGGTAGTCAGGGCCCATAGGACCAGGGTCTTCGCTAAGTACCCACATTGTGAATGGCATCTCCCAGGATGAAGGTGGGATGTCAGGAACCAAGTTTTCCATAAATGTGGAGGCATGTACAAGAGTTGAGAAGATGAGAGTGACAAGGAAGGAAGGGAATGGTATAGCTCAATGGCAAGGGCCCATGCATAAGAGAACAAGAATGGTATTGGGAATGCCAGTGCTCTTACCTCCTATCTCTTCTTCCCCATCGCATCCTCAGACCCAAGCCCAGAAATGGTGAAGGTGAAGTGTGAGCAGCCTCCCCACCACCCGTGAAAAGACTAAAGTTAGCGATGCTTTCTGCAGACAGCCAGGCATCCGTGTGGAACGAGGAAGTGCTCTGTGAAGAGGTGGAGGGGGCAGAGAAGCCTGACAATGATCCATATGGGGGTACAAGCAGCCACGGAAAAGGCTGGGTGAGGAAAGCCACGGAAAGCAAAATGAGAGGCAGAACACAAAGACTGGGTGGGCAGAGGAGCTTGCATTTGGGGCTGTGTCTGAGGGACAAGGCCGAGAAGCCTGAGTAGAATTCCCCTCAAGATTCTAAGGAACTCCAGGCAGGATGAAACCTCAGGCCTTTTCAGAAACCCAAGGGCCTCAGGATCAGTAACAGATCACTGGAAAGTATGCTGAGGTGTGAACTGGCCAGGAACCCTTCCACATGGAAACCAAGAAGCAGGGTCTTTTGTATGTTCTTCAGCAGATGAGTTAGGAGTTGCCCTGACGGCTTCTGCTCACATGAGCAGTTCCTGAGTGCCCACGAGGCAGTGACCTTCAGCAGGAGGGCCTGCCAGCATGATATCTGAAGTGCAGTCGCCTGGGGTCAGCTCTCAGTTATCAAAGGCCTGACTAAACGTGATGCTGACCGTGTTTTGACGTCTAAGTCTTGTAATATATGATGGTATCAGTGAATTCTCTTCTTGCTGTTTATCCCTGCTTTCTTCCTCCCTTCTTCCCACACCTTCCACATTATGGGTGAGCCTAAAAAACTGGTGAGAGCCTAAATGTAATAGGAGAATAGTTAAATAAATTATAATACATTTATGCTTTAGAATACCAGGAAGCAACTAATAAAATTGCGATCCTATAACAGAAGGATCTCTAAGATGATTGTTGAGTAACAAGAAAGGAATTGGTAGACCTAAAGAAAAGAGAAATTCACAGGATAATGACTAATGTTAGATTGCATTTTTGGAAATAAAGTGAAAGAAGGGATAAAGGGAGGGTGGGGAGGGAAAAGGAAGGAAGGAAGGAAGGAAGGAAGGAAGGAAGGAAGGAAGGAAGGAGAAATCATATTTATACATACTGTATGTGTATGAGTATGTGTGCTTGGGGTATTAGTAAATAGAGAAAAACTTCGCAAAGACACTGAACTGGTAACTGTAGTTACTCCAGATGTGAGCCTAGGGGTGGAGGGAAGGGAGAGAGGAAGACCTTTCACTCCTTACACTATACATTTCAGTAATTCTAGAATTTTTTTACAACTAGTATCATGTATTACATTAGTAACTAAAGACATAAGCAATTCCATTAATGCTCTACCTAGGTCTGGTCTTTACAAGATCTAGTGCACATTCGCGTTTTATTTTAACTTTGGATTTGGGCATGATAGAAGCAAGAAGCAAATGTGTGTTTACTCATCAAAGGCATATTATTTGGAAGAACTTGGAGCAGGGATGGTGGAAACAATTTGCAAAATCATTCAGCAGAAAGTGAAGAATGTTGTCAATGAGTTGGAAAATTATTCTGAACAATTTGTGATGTAAGTTAGTGATTGGGCTGAAGCTGAGAAATTTGAACGGCCTTGCCTTCATACGCCATTGGCTGTCTTCTGATTATGAGTGAGAACTGAAATTATTAAAATTTAAAATTTCATAAGCAGACAATTTTCTCATTCTTAAATGACAAATTTAAAAGTCATACATAAATAATTGTAGATTAGAAGGAGTTGCATCTATCTGAAACCTACATTACACTATATTTTGAAAAGTCGATTTAATTTAACTTAAAAATACTGAAAGGTGAAGTTTTTAAATAATTTTTATATTTAATTTGTTTTCACAACTTTCTAATCAAAGACTGGGTGAGCAACCTTTCCACCCAATCACTTAAAACCCTGTTAGAGCTGACACTAATGACTTCATCTTATATTAGCTTCCTGTCTAAATATATCTCTGAACAAATTACTGCAGACAACCTCAGTGTTAAAACAGCTTTCCATATAAATACAGTCTCTCAAACGAGTGTGAACGAGCTGCACTTGAGAATTCACTCCTTGTGATTACTTCCCAGAGTGAAGGACAGTTTACTAAGCCCCCTGGTCCAGATCTCAAGAGAGAAAAAGGTCACAGATTGGCTTGTCCTCACAGCCAATCTCTCACACATTCTCCTCTGCCCATGAGCCCAGGAAGTTTGCTCTGTCACCACTGGGCCACTGGCCCACCTCACCCACCAGGCCTGAATTCTTCTCCCAGGGACTATCGGTTTCTCATGTGAAATTAACTAGAACATTTTTAAAACCAGATCAAATCAAGGGCTATTCAGGAATGGCAGGTGCATCTATGTTCTCAGAAAGCCAAAGAGCTGACCTTCACACACACAAAAATGATAGACACTTCAAATTGCAAGAGATGATGAAAATCTTTGAATTCAGTTCCCTCTTTTCAAAGCTAAAGAAACCAATTCTGAGAACTATGTGACTGGCCATGGACAGATGGTTATTTTGTGGTCAATTGATTGCTAGACAGAAAGAGATGATCTTTTCCCAGGTATTTCAGGAATATTTTGGTAACACTGAAAACATGATTATATGAAAAATGCAGTAAATTCATATCATATACCTTATTAGGGGACCAACTAATAAATTACAGCTTCTTGGTAGCTGCTTTCTATACTAAGGCTTAAACACTAATTGATTCATTAGGCAAATATTCATCACCTCTTACATGCCAGACACTGCTGGGGAAAGGGGCTGGGCCATTGGAGAGTTTTGAGCAGAGAAGTGACATGATCTGACTTACAGTTTTAACCCACTCAAGTTGCTTTGTTGAAAATAGACAATGAGGCAGAGGTGGGAGGTCAACAAGAATGGAAGCAGAAAACCAGAGGAGGCTGTTGGAGTAAAGATGAGCAGACATGGTGCCCGCACCAAGGTAGTAGTAGAATGAATGACATTTTGAAGGAAGAGCCAACGGGATTTGCTGCTAGTGCACTGGATGTGAATGTGAGAAGAAGGAATGAGTCAGCAGTAACTCCAAAATCTTTGACTTCTGAAAGTATAGTAACAGAAGATGGGGGAAACCAGCAAGATAAGGACTGAGGGGTAAAATTTGGCATATAGCTTTAGGCATATTGTTAGAAAACTCTAAAATACATTCAAGAGTGAGGTGAATCAACACAATCAGACCTAGGAATATGGAGTTTAGAGGTAATGCTGGGTTGAATATTTTCTCACTTAGATTTTGAAGTGAAGAGCTTAATTATAGCTAGTTATCACCCATAAAGGCTATAATAAAGCATTTCTTACTAGAGTGTTAGTAACTATTATATATTATTGATTTGACCACTACTTACTTATTAGGAACCAGGGACTATTATAGGCTCTGTGGTGCAAGTAGGGGTGTAAAAATGATTATGGTCATTGTTCTGGGTGCCTAGATCTATAGAAAAGATGGAAAATACACAACAAAAGCCTACAACACTATAAATGTGGTAAGGGTTTGCTCAAGGTGCTTATGAATACATAGAAGCAGACTTGATTAACTACACTGAGGAAGGCCAGAGATAGTGTTTGAGCAGTCTTTAGGGTTGAGTATGAGTTTTACAGACAGAAAAGGGTGGGATAGGCATTCCAGGCAAAGAAAACATGCATAAATGCAAGGGGGGCAGGGAAGGGCAGAGCGCATCCCAGGACAGACCATGCTGCCTCATGGCCGAAGCCCAGGCTGTGTAGGGAGAGGTGGCTGTTAATAGCTGGGATGAAGAGAAAATAGTGGATGTGGTGTGCGGAGGGTATGATGTGCTGCGTTGCCATGTTACCTTGCAAAGGAAGAGGAAACAAACACAGGCAGGATGAGTGAAGACACACATGTCCGTGCCACGCAGGGCCCAGCTGTGCTGTGCTGAGCTGCAATTAATCTTCTGGCGCCAGAGAAGGTGGCCCTGCAGTCAGGGCGGGAGGGACAGGTGCCAGGCGCTGACATTTGCTTGAAAGGGTGCCCTTCAGTGGCTTCTCTGCAGTTCCTGAGAACGGGACCAGCTGCTGTGGGAGCCAGGCAGTGAAAGACCAGGCACGCCCGGGGAAAGGCCTTTGCCTTCATCTGAGAGGGTGGAAAGCCAGTAGCAAGCTCTAATTCAAAGAGGGGTGCATGGAGCTTTTCCTAAGGGATCACTTCTTCCCTGGTGGCTTTGACAAAAAATAATGCCTCAGCCCAGAGAAATTTACCTCATTTGGTAGAAATACTTCAAGGGATCACAAACGTGTGCAGAGAGTATCGGTGCAGGGGTCCCTCAGATCATATCACAGTGAAAGGCTACCTACTTATACTTTTCTTTTATTTAAGATCAGCCTGAAGATGTACAATTTCTATCCAGTCTTAGTTTTTGAGAATCATAAAAGAAACACTTTTACTTAAGATAGTTCAGAAATATGAAATGTCTGTAAATATTTAAATTTGAGCAAAGTGTAAACACTATGTAAAGGAAAATGTGTTAAAACTCTGTTCATTGTCACTTGCGTGTATGTGTGTGTTTTGGCATTGATGGCAAAAGGAAAAATCTAGGGTTAAAAAGGAGGATATTCTCTTCTATTCATGTTCCTCAGGAACTATTTTTAGTTGATAGATTGGGACATAAGTTGTATGGTGTGGCCTGTTACATCGTACACAAGACACCGAGGTGAATGAGGCACTATGGAGCATGGCAGGCCTTGAAAAGGGTATATGGCATGATGGTAATGTTGTGGTGATTTCCCAGAAGGAGAAACATTTTTCCAAGGTGGATTCTGCTACTGGCCTTTAGGGTATTGAAGGTGAATAATGTAGCTTGTCATCACTGCTTCCTGTCTATTTGTTCCCACCTCCTGTCCTTGAGAAAACAGCTACACAACTTGTATCCCCTTGTACAAAGTTTCCAGAAATAACCATCTGGAATTTCAATTTAGCTGTTTTACTAGTTTGGAAGAGAATGTAAAGAAACTAGTCTGCATGTACAAAGGCTGTACGTCTTCTGAAGATGTGCTTTATGATCCGGACAACCAATGTCTTGAATCCACAGTATATGGAAAGTCCAGTGCCCTTAACAAGAGTAATCTGAATTTCTCAGGGTACTAGGTTAATATGAAGGCTTCTTTATCAGATCACCTGCCTGCTTCATCTAGACCACTTTGTTTATGGAGTCACTCACCTGCATGTGAAAAGCCTGGTCGGTACCACGTGACACCAGACGTCAGTTTCTGCAATTGTTCAGACAGTTGCCACACAAGCTACTCACCCAGGCCCTTTGGATGTGAAGGCAATTTACTGAAGGTTTAGCAGAGATGATAGAAATTTTATATCACAGCAATTCATTCAACTTCAAATCTAAATAATCTTCACCTCCTTAAAAGTCCCTTGGCCTCTTTATTTTGCTGTTCATCCATCTTATCTCTTCTTTCTCCTCTGCATTCTCCTTCCCAGGAGCTTAAAAAACAATTAAAATAAAAAATATTTTAGTCTAATGGAGAATTTTTAAAATTTCCCACCCTATTATGTAGAATAATTCACTATCTCCATTCCCTCCCTTAACCCATTTACCATTTAGGAAAAAAAAAGGGGTAGCTCACTGCTACGTTCATTTAATTTTACATAAACATTCTCTTTGAGGCTGAAGTCAATTTGACTGGTTTTCTATGTGAAGACAAAATATAAAACCTGTTCTTCGAGTTATTTCTAAACAGCATTTGTCTCTAATCTTAATGTAACAGAAACGTACATGATGACCACTATTTAATAATATTTTTCATGCACAGAAATGCTATGTTTTCCAGGATTTGACATTTTCAGGGATAGAGAATTATTATGCTTTAGTAAATGGAAATACTACTACTAATAATAGAATACCACTACTAATAATAGAATGCTAAAAAAGAATGATTCTATCTGTTTCCAAAGACTATCAATATACTAGAGCAGTGTGAAAATAATAATACAAGCAAGGCATTTCATAGCAAACTTTGAAGGTACTGTTAGGACTGTAATCTGCGAGTTATCTCAGGGTTAACCCTGCAGTTGCAAGCACCACTGGCTAGTATTCTTGGGGCAAACGGGAAATGGGTTAAAACTCAGCTACAAATTACATTGTTTAGCCAAGACCATAAGAAATCTCTGATTCCCAGGAACAGACCCTCCATCCTTGGCTGATTAAGTCCTTAGACAAAGGCTAAGAGAATAGCAGTGGATCTATTTGCCTACTAAGATTAGAACTGATTGCCGTGTACTCTTTTGTGTTTTTTTGCATTTTTCAAAATTTCTGCCACACTTTTTATGGTAAAGATAATAAAATGCTTTAAAAATATTCTGGGAAAGTAAATCTAGTACTTTGGGGAAAATTATTTCTTCAAGGACATATGCAAAGGGAATTTGAAGAAAGCTGAAGTTGATGCTGAGTCAGCCAACATTTTCTGTAAAGGGCTAGAGAGTAAATTCTTCAGGCTTTGTGGGCCCCATGGTCTCTGTCCTAACTCTTGGACTCTGCCGTTGTTCAGAAAGCAGCCATAGACAATACACAGTGAGTGAGTGTGACTGCGTTTCACTACAATGAGCTGTGGTTTGCCAACCTTTGGTAAGGGAATGTGTCGGTGTGTGCATGTTGGGAGCAAGAGTGAACGCACTCAAAATGAGGAAAGTTGAGATGATATAGTTAAACCATTGTGTAACGCTCATAAGATTTAACCATCTTTTTTTAGTATCATTCAGAACGTTTAAAAAGAAAAAGTCTCCTTTAAAAACTTAAAGAAGCTTAAAAGGAATTGGGAGAATAAAGTGCTAAAGTCAAAGAAAAAGTAAGCTGGACCAGAGAAAAGCAGATCTGGTGAGAGAAACTTTCTGGTTAGGGGAGAGGCAGCATGGAGCAAAGACTACTTACTGACCATGGTCACAGGAAGCCTGGGCACATGTCCAGCCTCTGGGAGGAATTTTTGATGATCAAAGCCGTTATAATCTCTCAGGAACTCAGTGTTCTTGTAAATGATAGTGTTACAATAGATGAGCCTAATGTCCTTTCTTGCTCTACTCTTCCATGAGAGATTAACTCAGGATTTCATGGAGAACTAGAAGTAGACATTGGAACTTATTTTCTTACTTCTCCCCTTAAGATTTAATAAATATGTTGAGTGTGCCCATGAGCCGGGTGGTTGTCCCTATATTGCCTCACTTCACACTCACAATAACAACACTGTTTCCTTCTTTGGGCACACTCAGGTTAGCCTAGAGGCTGGGTATCGTTACTGAAATCCTTTGATAAAGAATCGGGCCTCTCAGAAGTTAAATGACTTACTTGGTTATACAAATAGTAAGTGGTAGAACTAAGAGTCAAACTCCAGTCTCACCCTATCAGGCTACAACATTTACTCCATTTTATCATAATTGCAAACGTTTGTTTTTTTTCTTTTCAGGAAAGAAAAATTGGACGTTCAAAGGCAAATGAGAACTTTCTTCTGAGTGCACAAATGAGAGAACTCAGTAGAAAGTTTTCCAAGTCTGTATTGGATAGGCTGACCAGATGTCTCAGTTTAAACGGGACAGAAAAGACCAGTCCTGTCCCATTTCAAACAGTACGTATGGTCAGCCTAGTCTCACTGGGCTACATTCAAGGTGTCAGCAGGCTGACCTAGGTACCATTTGAAATGGGGCAGTACCGTTGTTTTCTGTCCCGTTTTAAACTGGATGTCTGGTCAACCTAGTAACAGTACACAGTATTGAGGGAAACCTTTAGCAGTAAGATTAAGTTTAACGTGAGTTAAAGGTATTTTCTATGGAGGCCTAAACATAGAAACTAAGAGGAGAGAGGACTGGCTTATGGAAAGAATGTGAAGCCAGACGCACAAGTCAATTCCCTTCCATTACCTGAAGGACTCGGAAAGGCGCAAAGTCCTCCAAAGGCGGGAGACTTGCAACCTCCGAGTTTACTTCCTGCGTCTGGGCACGTCTTGTCCCTGCATCTGCAGCTGTGCTTTACAAGGAAAGGAACACTACACCTGGGGACAAACGGATCATCGGAACGAGGATCGAATTCTGCATCCATTTCGCACTGCCTTCTGACCTCTGGTTAGTCCCCTAATGGAGTCCAATAGATCAGTTTAGATCTCACGGAGGCATGGAAGCAGGTAGGAGGGGCTGCCGTCTGGCTCACAGAAGGAAGTCGATATCATTTGGGAAGATGACTTCACACACAGCAGAGGCCAGTGACAACCTTTTGCTTTTAGATACTGACCTTTTGAGCAAAAGAGCTGGTTGTATCTTAGCTTCAGGTTTTTGTTGGGGAACGTGTTTCAGTTTTTAGTTTTGATTTTTGTTTCTTTTTTTACTCTGTGTGTGTGAGGGGGGGCACACACACTTACTAGTCATAAAGGGTCCTTTTATTGTCACTAATGGAAATAGGAGAGACCATTATAGGACACAGACAGCACTGTGCCCAGGAAGTTGCATTCTTGTCTGGAGTCAGAGCCCCAGGGGACGGAGAAGGCTTAGCTGCTCTCAGCTGTCAGTGTGTCCCTTGGAGCACCAGACAAGGAAGTAACTGGTCAGTCAGAGGAAAGGGGAGTCACGGCAGGATGAACACAGTGAGCTCATGGAGATGGACAATGGTTGAGAACAGCAAGACGACAATCACTCTCCTCAGCCAGCAGAGTCCCAGAAGCCTTGGCTAATGTTTTCAACACAAGACCTTCTGCTAATGACTGCAGGGCAAGGCCGGCGTGTGAGTCAGGCCAGCTCCTTCTTCTCACGGTCTCACGCTCCCCCACCATCATTTTCAATGAGAAGTCTTACGGAGGTGACTTGCATGGGGAGTTCAGGCTGTTTTACTGGCTGAAATCCCCATTGTGTCAACAGAAAATATAATGATGTCTGCTTTTGGGACCCAAGGCATTTTAGTGGAGCTTGCCTGCCTGTCACATTAGGATGAGCTTTTGAGACTGAAAATTAGTTTCTATCTCAATATCTTGTGTTTTACGAAACTCAAATCATCGTTGCACTTTAGTAACCCTTTCAGGATAGGAAACAAGCAGGGAAGAACACCTCTACGCTGACTGGGCCAGTCAGGGGGCGCGTTTGTATTAGATCATGTTAAAGCTGTTTAACCATAGCATTTACATTGGAATAGAATAAATAATTAGCCACCTATTGCCCAGCCAGCCATGCTCAGGTGAGTACATGGCAACTGTGGAGACGTGGGGAAGTCCCGGTAGGCTAGGCCGACCAGATGTACCCTTCTAACAGGACAGAAAACAAGGGTGTGGCCCCGTTTCACACAACGTGTACGGTCAGCCTAGTCTCCCTGGGCTAAATTCAAGGAGTAGGCTGACCAGACGCACCAGTTGGAACAGGACAGTAATGCTGCTTTCTGTGCTGTTTAAAACGGCACATCTGGTCAGCTTGATTAGCTGCGTTTGGCACATTGAAGGGAAAAGGGATTTCTCTGGTGAAAAGGGTCCTTCTGAGAGTCTTGGACTCCCCGCAGTGGTATTGGATGGGAAAAGGCATTGGAATGATTTCTTAGAAGTAGGAGCGACTCCCTCCCAAGCACTCGCGCCTTCTCAACCCCACGCCAGCTTCTCACAGATCGTGGTAGAGCGACACCCAGGGGCATGTACCCGCCCTTCCTTCCTCTCCTCCTGTCTCTCTTCAGGAGTGCACCTGGGACATAAAGTCTATCCTGTGACCCTCCAAACACCTCCATTTCATCAGATTTCTCCGAGTCCATTTGGACGGCAAGGTTAAATTGGGGAGAGGACTGAACCCAAAATTTCTGAGCAGAATTTTGTTCATGACTTCATTCTCTCCTGTCCTTACATGAAGCAACAGGAGGGAAAAAAAGAAATACATATATATATATATATATATATATACACACACACACACACACAACTGCCATACAATATAGCACATTTTAGGAGAGAGGTAGCTTCTAGTTTTTGTGCTTATTTTGTGTTTATAAAACATAATCTCTTTTATGCAAACTCAGGGGGAAAAAATGACTTGGTAGCCCTTAAGCGGTGGTCAAATATTTACAGGTTTATTCTGAAGAAATACACTGAAGTTCTGGTGACTCCAAAGGGAAAAACCAGAAGAAATAGGATAAACTATTTTGACTCAACACTAAAAACGAGGTCATGTTTACTGCCTTAAAAGGTAGTAAATCTCCCAGCACTGAAAATGTTAAAGCAAAATGGCAATTTGGGTTGTATAAATTGGGGAAAGCTAAACTGAAGTAACAATACACCCAAAAGATTCAATGACTTAAAGAACAAGTTTCTTTTTGTTATTTTCATTTCTCATGTAATATTAGAGCAGGTATTCGAGAGCCCAGCCTAATGACTATCCTACTATTCCAGAGTTATCCTGGGTGGACCGTCCTGCGTCCTTCAAAGGGGAAGGAACATGAGGGACAGAACCATCCACAGGGAGTGCCTGCACGGCCACCGCCCCCCTTGCATTGGCCACAACTAACTGCAAGGGCAGGGGCCTGGCAAATACATGCTTCTCCCCACCAGTCAGTCATAGGCTAGCTCTGCACCTCTAATCAGTGAGCAAACAACAAGAGGTGTGCATCTGGGGCGCGGGGGTCGTTGGAAATCTCTGACGTGGTGAATGGAAGCACTGCACTTGGAGTCAGGCCAACAAAGCTGGGAACCTGGTGCAGCCATCCTATAGCTAAGGTACCTTTTGGTGACTCCTGAGAACCTTGGGGCTATTAGGCTGAACTTCTATTGTTGTTTAATTTAAGGGTGGATGTGCACAAATGGTAAACACCAAAACACACTCTGCATCTGTGAACAAATGAATGAAGTACATCCAAGACGACTTTAGATTAAGAATGAAAAGAGAACCACTGAACCAGGCCATCAGAAATTAGAGGTCAAGGGAGGGTACAGGAATAAGCTATTGAAGAGAAGGATAGAGCCCCTTCATCTTTGTCTAGTTAACCTAAGAATATGTGATTTTTATTTCCTTAGGGGTGGGTTGGAAAAAATACTTTAGGACTAAAAGAGCACTGTACCAGTTAATTATTTCTCCAAGTCCTTTCTAGACCTGTTTCTCTTTTCCTGGCATTAGAAAATGCAGGCATCGCCAAATACAAGGCACAGCTGAGCGTTTTTTCATAGGAAAGCAAAACTGTTTATCTTTATTAATTCTACTACAATACAGAGAGAAGGAAATGTATACGAGTGTTACAGGCTGGCGGGCTGGAGACATTTGTGGACCATGCAAAACAGTCATCTCCAATAATACACCTACTGAGTCTCAGCTCTAGGGAAAGCACTTGAAGAGAGTTGAGTTCTGTGCTGTCTGCTCCTTGCTGTTTTTGGGATGGCTTTACAGAAACACAGAACTCAGTAAATAACTGATTGGTTTGCAAGCAAAAATGGAAGAACTTAGAAAAATTTATAGTTTCACATTCATTCATTAATGAGGAATAAGATTTCCCCCCATAGTAATCAGAATTGTTAAACTGTGAAAATAGGAACATCTTTAATTATAGAATAGAGTGATTCTGCATTTAGAGTCCCAGTTTAGAGTGCATTATGTAACAATAATTAGGCCATCCTGGTGTTCATAATATTCTTCTTTGCTTAACAAATGTATTTTTCTGACAGGCAACATAATGTAAGAAAAGCAGCCTAGATTCGGGGGCTCAGACTTAAATCAGTTTCTAATCTTGACTCTTCCATCTATTAGATGTGTTAGTTTCTCACCAGCTTTAAGCTTCAGTTTCTGGCTAGAAGATAGGAGTAATGACACTGGGTGAATGCGAAAGCCTGGGGTAGAATGCACTAACAAAGCTTAGTTTTTCCTTCAAGCAGGAGAATCAGCAGCTATGTGGAATACCTGCTCTCTGCTATACTCGGAAAGGAGCTCTCCTCCCTGAAACACTGGTTTCTATAGATGAAATGCAGGTTGCCAAAGTTCAAAGAGGAAACTTTGCTTTCTATTCAAATGCCCTTGACTTCGTTTCTGGGCTTGGTGACCTCCAGCACCGTAGTACTGCTGAAGAACAGTCTGTGAGAATTTGGTGCAATGATGAGAAGAATCATCTCGTAAAAGAAACTATTCTTGTGCTATCTTTAGCCCCAGCTCAAAGTCCTGTGGTTGCCCGTAGATCAAATAAAGCCCGGGATAAAAATAAAACCTCTATGAAGCATTGTTCACAGAAGCCAACTTGCTATAAGGCTACATTTCTCAATGATTTTATAGTCTAGTATTTTTATTGATGACATTTCAGATATATGTTGTTAATTACAAATTTTTCTAACACCATAGAACTGGCTCAGAGCTCTTACTAATTATGAGAGATGCTGTGAAGAATCATGAGAACAGGATTTCAAATGCTTTTCATTAAAATGACATTCACAGAATTGACATTTAAATGACTAATTTGGTTCTTCTTCCATACTCTAAGTTCATCCATATTTTGTGTTGTATATGACAGGAGATTTAGAGAACTTCAGAAACAAAACCATCGCCACCAGTAGCACTCTATTTATAAAAATAAAATCCTTAGTGTTCAAAGAAAATAAATTCCTGTTGCTATGTAGAGTTTTATTTTTAAATAATATGAACATATTATTGGATTAGAGTAAACAGCTTTATTGGTTTTATCAGTCTTTGACATTCTCCAGCATTTCCCTGTAGCAATTTATACCTTTATGTCATGTAGTAGAGCAGAAACAAATAGACTTAGGAGTTTAAAAGTTCTTGGTTGTATGCCCAGATCAACTGGTTGTTGATTTTGGGCTAAAGAGCCTTAGTTTTGTCAAGTGTAATATAGGAATAACTCATAAGATGGTCCTACAGATTTAATCAGAACTTTTTTAGAAAACATCTAGTATTGGGATTGGAATCTAATAAGCAATAAATGGTCACCATTATTCACATGACCAGTAATCATAATCCTTGTAATCCTATTTTTGAAGATCATTTCTGATCTTTCACAATGCTATGCGAAATTCGAGTCAACTAACATACATGCTGGAGAGAGATGTTTATAGCTACAGGGAAAAGTGAAGCACAAGAAAATGGAATTGTGGGTTTTAAAACTACCTATTATTTTTGCATAATTATGTGCCAGGCAATATGCTGAGACATTTATGAATTCTCACTCACAATAACTCCTTTTTATTTGAGATGTAAATCACAGACCATAAATTCACTATTTTAAACTGTACAATTCAGTGGTTTTTAGTATATTCACAATTGTGTAACCATCCCACTATCTAGTTCCAGAGCGTTATCATCACAAAAAGACATTCCATCCCCAGTAGCAGTCACTCCACTTTGCCCTCTATCCACACTCCCTGGTAACTACTAATCTTTTTGTCTCCATGGATTTGCCTGTTCTGGACATTTCATAAAAATGGAAGCATGCAATATGTGATCTTTTGTGTCTGGATTCTTTCTCTTAACATACTGTTTTCAAGGTTCATCCATGATGTAGTATAGGTCAGTACTTCATCAATTTTATGACTGAATAATGTTCCATTGTGTGGATATTTCACATTGTGTTTATTATCCATTCATCAGTTGATGGTACATTAACATTTTACATTTGAGGATATTGAGACTTAGAAAGTTTAGTAAAATTTGTCAGAGATCACACAATAAGTGTGAGGGCAAGGATTTGAACCCAGGCTTTTTGTTAAAATCCAGAATTAATATTCTTAATCATTTCACCTTACTCTATCCAAATTTTAAAAACAGATTAACATATAATGAAAAATAAAATAAATATGTGTTCATGCCTTTGTTTATTTTTCTATTTTTTAAATGTCTGTCTTAATAGTTTAGAGGTATTGTTAATATAAATATTATCTTGATACTAATATTTTGTTGGTGGTATATAGAGTAAATATTTTCTTCCAGTTTACAACCTGTCTTTTCACTGTCTTGAATGATTCTCAGCTATTGTTTATGGCACTGCAATGAACATAGTGGTGCTGATATCCTTTCCAAATAGTGTTTTTGTTTGCTTTGGATAAATTCCCAGAAGTGGAATTGTTGAATCATATGATAGTTCTCTATTTAATTTTTTGAGAAATCTTCATACTGTTTTCCATAGTGGCTGCACCAATTTATTAATACACTCCCACCTGCAGTGCACAGGGGTTCCTTTTCTCCGCATCCTAGCCAACACTTGCTATCTCTTGTCTTTTTGATAACAGCCATTCTAACAGGTGCAAGGTGACATCTCACGGTTTTGATTCGCATTTCCATGGTGATTAGTGATGTTGAACCCCTTTTCATGTGCCTGTTGGCCATTTAAATGTCTGGGAAAATGTCTATTTAGTCCTTTGCCCATTTTTAAATTGGATTATTTGTTTTTGCTGCTGAGTTGTATGAATTCCTTGTATATGAGGCCTGTCCGGAAAAAACCCCAGCCATTGTCAATATAACAAGAATGGTTACATGGCTGGATATTTTCCGGACAGCCGTCATATTTTGGATATTAACCCCCAAATATGTGGTTTACTATTATTTTCTTTTATAAGTTGCCTTTTCACTTTGTTTATCTTTTTTATTTTATTTTTATTTATTTGGTTTTTTTTTTTTTCCGCCGTGCATAAGCACTTCCTATGACAATTATTAAAGAAAACCAAGTTAGAAGTAAATAAAAGAAGTCAGTCATGGAGCAACGTTAAAAATGTCATGAACCAGAAATACGATGAATGCAATTCTGAGTAATTGTTATTCAATGCAAAATATTTTTTAATAGCTAATAAATCACTGTTTTAATAAAGTGCAGCAGCAAATAGCTGAATTTTCATAGTAAGGAGAGGATGCAAGTGACATAATCAAAGCACGAGTTTTAACTTGCTTGTTTGTGGGGACACTGTTCTATCTTTTAGAGCATGTGGCAGACTTCAAGCAAGGATTCAGAGAACAGGTGGTGAAAGCAACAGTCCCTGGGACACGGGCCCCCTGAACCACCAGGTAGAGAATGGTTCGCAGACATGGGACACTTGAACATGGACACCCAGGTTAGAGGTTATACACCGGACTATTTAGGACATGAGTCTATTCCCAACTCTTACACACACAAATTGTCTAACTAAGAGCATTGCTTTCAATGACCAAAGACCATATTGGGGTCCTTCCCTGGCCTGATAAGGAGCTACATGCTGTACAGGGCAGAAGTGCTTCTGGGCAGGGCTAGACCACAAAGGACTAGACTTAGCCTGAGAAGCTAAAAAGTGATCTCCATTCAGATCAATGGTCACTTTCACTTCAGTTTATTACCAAATCAGCAATTTTATGTTTAGTATTCTCTTGCCCTTAGTGGTTTTACCATAGGTACATGTATCTCTGAATAAAAAAAATAATAATTGCTTATCCTAAAGCCAGACTTGTTTATTTTGTTTGTTTCTTCTTTCCCTTTCCAGAGATAAGCTCTCAGAGAACAGAGATTTTTACCCTGTTTTGTTTACTTCTATATTTCTGGTGCCTTGAACAATGTGAACACATAGTATGTGCTTCTAAATACGTGTTGAATCTATGAATTAACTGATAAAAGCTATGGAAGTGGTTTCCGATGTCTCCCTCACCCCTCACAGAGGTCCACCTGAAGACCTGTGTGAATTTCAGCATCCATAAGAAATGTGTGTTTGCACTTTTGTTTCCTATTTACTGCTGTGTCATCAAGCCCGTAGCAGGCTTAGCTGAAGTCAAACCACCAATCCCATAGTGGTATCACACAGCATCCTTACTGCGGCAACTTATAGTACCTAAATTAATCTATTCTAAAACCTTTACAAATGGCCCCATATTTATGTCTTTCCTAAGACAGTCAGACCCTATTCTTGCATGAATGGCCTCCTGACATGCACAAGTTCATTGCCTAATTCCTGTGAGTCGGCAGTCAAAGGGCCTTTGCTAAGAGACCGCCCCCAGACTGGCTTCCTGAAGCTAACCTGAGCAAGAAAGGAGAAGACAGAAGGAAACAAGCTTACCTGACCATGGTCTCCATGACCTGTGAGAACAGAAAACAAGATTACAGAGCGAAATTCAGGGATCCATCTTGGGCCACTTCCTTGCTCTGTCTCTTCCACAGCTTGATGTCTCGCTGCTTCCTCCACTCTGCTTAGATGTTCTTCCTTGCACTTGAAATCATAGAGTATGAAGTGACTCCTGTATTAAATGACAGCCCCACTCTCTTTCCTCATATGACCCTGCGTTTCCCCTTGCTTTGTCTGGGCTGCACATTTTTGATGCCAAGAGACAGTGAAGGGCAGTGTTGAGCTCATCAGAGTAAAGTCCTTACCTAAATTTGACAAGAGGCATCTCTGCTTCAATCTCAGTTTTTCCAGAACAGACATGTTGTAGACTTCAATGGAATTTTGTTCAATAATATATCACCCAGAGCTGAGAAATAAAAAAATAACTTGCATCCAGAAACACTGTTCTGAAAAAGGATGCACTGGGATGTACAAGGATGAATTTTTGGTCTCAGAAAGAGTCATCTTTTTTTTTACTTTCATTTCCTACCAAGTTTTTACAGTTCAGAATAAAGACCTAATGAACCATGGAGATTTTTTAATACATATCAAGGGAGTTGATATGGAGGAATATTTATAACACATCATCTTAAACCAGATAAATTCATTGGAACCAGCTAACTGCCCCCTTGTGATAAGGGGGCAGCTTATTTCATGAGGTCACCCATTTCTGAACGGGCATCCACATTTAAAAAGAATTTTCTAATTCACGAGCCACCTCTTTGTTTCTTCTTCTTTTTTTTTTTTTTTTTTAATGTGGGTACTTCCCTGGCTGGGAATCGAACCCAGGCCACAGCGTTGAGTGCGCTGAAGCCTTAAGCCACTGCACCACCAGGGAACCCTCTTTGTTTCTTCTTGTCTTGAGTGAAGACACTAAACTATCTTTCTAACTTCATGATCATTTTCCAAGCAACACACTCAGCAACTACAAACAGACCATTAGGGAAAGTCAAACCCATGCAACTTGTAAGAAAATTGGATTAAACATTGGTCTGTAAGCACAGGCAAAAGTGACTACTGTGAAATTAGTTGAAAAGAAATATTTCTGTTGCCTTTGGCATTATTCTGTTGCTTTAGAGAACAAGTATTCCACATAAGAGCACTAGACTCCCGAAGTGACATGGTGGTTTATAAATTTTCTCCCTGAAAAAATTACAGATTATCAACAGGAAGAAGCCCCATGCCTTCTAGTTTGCCTATGAAAATGACTTGGCCTAAGTTGCAACTCTTGTTGCAAGATGAGAATTCTCTTCTAGAACGGGGTTCTCTCTCATCCTTGCTTTAGTTTCCATGCACACCTGCCACCCCAACACATGTCAGTCACCTGACCACACAGGCTGGTCTTTCTCTGAGCACTCTCAGTTGTTTCCTCAGTGCTTTCAGTTTGGCCATTTGGGTTACAATAATTTCCAAAGCAAGTTAGCTCAGAAGCAGATCATGGGGGTGTAAAGTATAGCATAGGGCATGTGGCCAATGATGGTGTAATAACGAGGCATGGTGCTTGGTGGATACTAGACTTACCGGGGTGATTATTTCATAAGGTCTGTAAATGCCTAATTACTATGTTTATACCTGAAGTTAATATAAAACTGTGTGTCAACTGTAATCGAAAATAAATTTAAGCAAGTCTTTGAACTTTTCATGAACATTCTTTGAATTTTGAGTAGTTCTGAAGCAAGTTGTTTTGTTTTTTATTTAACTGACATATCTCTGTTGAGTTCTTGGTTTTAACTGGTGATGTGACTTTATTATTTTCTGTTCCCTTAATACTGTATTTTATTTATTTTATGTGATTTAGTTTGTGTAACTGACTCTCTGTGGGGAGAGGTTTTATATGGATATTTTAAAGATTATCTGAAAGATGTTAAATGAACAAATTTTCTCTCTTATTTTAGTGTAGCTAAACTTAGTGGTAGTCTAAGAAGGTAAGTTATTATGAGTTCAGAACACAGCCCTTTACTTTGTATTTAAAAATAGTAAAGAGGAAAAAATACTTTGTCATATCAAAAATAGAACTTGGATGTTCAGATTTTTAATGGGGACCTTCTGGGTTCAAACAGGGAAATATGTAAATTATCCGAGGTGAGATGTGACTGGTGAGTATGGATTTGAGATCAGAAGAGTGAAGCAATACAAGCTAGGTTATTAAAGCCATTATTAAAAACTATATGATACAAAATTGCAATTAAATATATCATATCAAAACCAAATATAACAAATACTCAAATCCCATCATTGCCTAATTTTATGTTTTCTTAATTCTGTGCTCTTGAGGTAGTTTACACATATTGTATCTGTGTGATACAAATGGTGTACAATGGTGTCCTATTGCACATCTCTTCCCAGCGCCGTATGTTGTGATATAAGGTTTATAGCTTAAAATTGGCCTTGCTGGAGCATTTATTATGCACCGTGGAATTGGGCAAATGACACAAATCAGGGCTTTTCTCCCAGACCTCCAATGTCACACATTTACCAGCATTCTGCTACCTAGAAGCATAGAATCCTGCTGTTTCAAAGTATAAGTAGAGCTGAAGGGCCGTTCTAGAGAGTTGATTGCTCTAGACATGTTTTGTTTTTTGCCATTCCGCACCCTTTCCTCCTTCCTCTCTTCTCATCGTTCCTCTCTCTGTGCATTACCTCTTTCTTAATCCATGCAGTTGGGCCAAGAGGAGGAGGTTCCAAGACCCCAGCCCTCCCCGGCGTGGGCTCATGATTTGAGTCTGATCAATCCCAGTACTCCATAGCACTGACTACAGTGATTGGTTCAGGATGAATATGAGCTAAACTCCTTAAAATGTAATCAATGGAAGCCAGCTGGGATTAGGAGCAGCAAATGTAAGCTTAAGGCTATTGTTAGCCATCTTCCCCAAATGCGATAATGCGTAGGGGGAAGCAGGGCCCTGATGACATTGTGTGAGATTTTCTTGAAGCCAGATGCCCCCTTGGAGTTACCAGTTATCTGAGCCAATATAGTCTCCTTCTTTCATGAGCAATAAATGAAACATTTATTTCATCTTCAGCGACACCATTCGGTAAAATGCCATATAGGATATATTCATATGGAGAGCACTGTTGGTTCTCCTTGAGTCACAGTGACAGAGACGTACGTTGGGGGTTGCAATTTGATCTGTATTGTGACCAGATCTGTAGACCAACAAGATGTTCTTTCAAAAAAGTTTTCCTGTATTTATCAACCAAAATTTTCTGTAAATTTATGAGATTGTATTTAAAAGACTAAATAGTGCATTTGTTCCATACTTTGAAGTTCATGAATGATAAGGACAATGTCATGTCTAACATTACATCCCCACAACTTATGCCAGAATCATGCAGAATATAGTAAGAAATCAGTCAGGACATCTTTGTTAAGAGAAGGGTATCTCCTGAAGACTGTGCATTTAGCCATATCATGACAATGACTCAGCAGTTTCATGCAATAACCCACAGCTTTCTTTGTGAGCATGGCATATGGACACCCCTGTTTGATGTGAGGCAAAGTAAGCACATTCAATAAAGAAAGAAATTCTAGCTCATCCACATGCTCTTTGACCTGGAGAGTTGAAGTTGTTTCTACATAAACCATATTTCCCATTTCTCTAGGCTCAAGGGAACCAAGTCAAAGGTATATCCTACCCTGATTCATAATAAGCAAAAAAAATGTTACTATGTGGCCTATTTGTAAAGCTAAAACTAAGCTTACCAGGTTTTGAAAATATTTTTCTAACATATCTCATATCCACCCACAGCAACATCCAACAAGAATGCTTTTGTCAAGACAAGGGCAGTGTCCTGCTGGAATCTGTTAGGGGAACATTTGCCTCTCCTTTCACATTTCTATAGAAATTAAGGAGCAAATGGTATTGGGGTGAATACTATTGCATCATCTCTCTGCCTCTCTACTCATTCTTTTTCATTGAAATAAAAATGATCCGGCAAGATAATTTCATCTATATTCATCTGATACATGTTTACGAAGCCACCAGGGTGGGGATGAGGGACAGCACTGAAAGGCAATAGCACACCAGTGTCTCTTTTAGCTGACCCTCTCTGTTCTTCCAGACATTGAGTTATTAAAGTCACAACTCTCTGTATGGTTGGCTGGTGAAAAAGTGTGCTCGGCAGAAACAGCTCTCCCTATACAGAAGGAACAAGGCTCAACTGGGAGGAAAGGAGGAAATTGTAGCCTCTACTTAATATTAAGTTCTATTTAATAGAATGTCATTTATCAGAGGCTGCTAAGCCACAAGGCGGAAACTCTACTGCAAGTTTCATTTGACTTCTTTTGCCTGTTATTCAGTTAGTTAAGAACCTCAAAGTAATGTTGGTGAGTAATTAGTGTCCTAGGTATCAGCATAAGGCATTTTGGCAACAAACAAACAAACAACAATAAAACAAACAAACAAACAAAAAACCTTACACCTAAACAGAGAAAGAAGCAAACGTGGGGTAAAGAACCATACGGGGAGCCCAGCATTTGGAGTAGCTCCTGAAGCTAGCGGCCTTGTGCTTTAATAATAAGGGGCACGGCCTCATAAGTTAGTGTTTGAGTATTAATTACAGTTTTGCCTGGTAACTTAAGGCACAGGGCCCAGTTTACATTTTAAAAGAAGATTCATTTTGAGCTTAAGATAGGTTTTCTAGACACTAAAACCGGGCGAAGGTAATGTTCTTGTGTGTAGAGAGACTGAATCCTGCATTTGAGAAAGAAAAAACTGTGTAGCAGGAGTGGAGGTCATGAGCACCTGGGTTAGTTGCTCATGCAAATTAATGATGAGGACCTGCCAGGACCCAGTCTCATAGATAACACTCTCATTTGATGATGGAGGGCTGCTTTCCATGCCAAACTTTATGGCTTGGTGGGTCAGAAAAAAATCCAGGTCATGAGAGGCAACTCAGGTCTCATAGTAATCTGGTGGTCCACAGTTAAGAATCTGGTCTCGGCTAGTGCCCAGGGGCAGGTCAAGAACTATTTCTCTAGAGGAAAATAGTTATCTGCAAAAGATGTCATAACTGTTCCAAATCTTAAATATCTGCATTGTCAATTCACCTGCAAAGGCGTCACCAAAACTCCTAAAACATCCTCATCTGCTACAGACACTCCGGACACCATCAGAGCTGCTGGGTCGTGCAGAACTCTTAAATTCTTCTGGGATTTATTTCCTATGCCCTGTTACACATTAGCCTTACCCCTGTGTTCAGCACAGTTGCTACAGTCTGCTCTGCAAGTCCTGTCAGCATAATACCACTGATGTAACGGACTGGCATGAGGTCCTGCAGAAAGGAGCCGTGATCGAGGTCCCTGTGGGTCCGATTTTGACTTAGGGCTGGAGAGCTGATATGCCTCAAGGGAAGGCAGTGAAAGTACATTTAGGGTTGCCGGTTGAAAGCAAACTGCTGTGTTGGCCTTCACTAATAGGTACAGAGAAGCATTCACCAAATTAATAGCTACATCCCAGGTGCCAGGGGACATGTTGGTTTGCTCTGCCAATGAAGTCACAACTGAAACAGCAACTACAATTTGAGTCACCATCTGATTAAGCATGCAATAATCAACCATTATTCTCCATGATCCATCTGTTTTCTTTATCAGCCAAATAGCAAATGGAGATTTGGTAGAAATCACCCCGGAAGTGTTCCAAACCCTCGATGGTGGCGTCCACGTCTGCAGTCCCTCTCAGAATGCAGTCTTCCTGTGGTTTACACATTTGGTAGGTACAGTTTCAGTGGTATCCATTTGTCCTCTCCTGTCATCACAGCTCTCACTTCACAAGTCCCAAAACCACTTTGGGGTTTCCACCAATTGCTGAGTAAGTCTATTCTGTCAAGTTCTAGTTAAATTGCCCACCCACCCCTCTCCCTGGGGGCAGGAGGGCATAAGACGACGAAGAGAGGCAAAATTTCCAATCCTAGCACTTATCCTGGTGTGAGAGGAGACAAATCCCTTCTTATGTGGAAACCAGACTCCTAATCAGAGTCTTGATGGCAAAATAGGACTTGGATTAACTGAAATGACAGGGTTCAAGTATTTAACACAGGAGAAACGATAGCCAAGAGCACGGAGGCAGGACAGGGCGGTGACTCCAGGGCGGGCACTTTATTAGTGCCTCTATCCCAGGAGGGAGCTAGAGGACAGTCAGGAAGGCAGGCCTGACTTGTGATGCAGTGTGCAAATGTGGAGGTCATTAGGAAAGGGAGGGTTCAAATGACACATGGATATACAGGGTCACTACCAGAACTTAACAGTATTTAGGGCATCAGAAAAAATTCCAAAGCAATCCCTAGTCCATGAGCAGAAATTTCCTAAAAGTTCTTCAATCCTTATCAGCTAAAAACTAGGCAGCTATTCCCCAGTAATCCCAACCTCTTAAAAGTGTAGCTTTGGGGGCAAATTTGCCCTGAAATTGGCATTGTGCAAAAATATGTCACTTAGGCAACAATGAGTCTCTAATAATTCTCTACAAAGCTATAGCGCTTCTGCAGGAACTGTTCACATGGTATTAAAAAATCAACTAAAACTTTAATTTGCATTCCATTTTTATACTTCCCAGAAAGAAAAAATGTTTAAAAATGCAGGAAACACGTTTCCTGGTACCAAACCACAAATTCCAGCTCAGTTCAAGAAGCTGAAAGAATAGGACCCCTGCCTTCGGAATGATGCACAAGCCAGCGGGGGCTCTGCTCTGAAGAGCCGGCTAAGAATAAAACGGGCACAGCAAATGACAGTTCTGGGCAGGAAAGAAACCAGCCAAACTCATGCCAAAAATTATTGTATGAAATTCTAAATCCTACTTGAAGGTGGCAACCACAATTTAATCTTTTCAAGTCCTTCCTTTTATAAATAGAGCCTCCTGCTATTTTCTGAGAAGTGGGAGCACTTCGCTCTGCAAGATGATTGATATTTTGGACGAGAGGTAGAATTTAAAACTGGCATCAAAACCCAGCCAACCTGAAGCTAGGGAGAAGGAAGTGACACTAGTGGTTTTTTCTAAAGATGAGCCATTCAAAGTTTTGGCAGATCAATGCCACATTTGCCAGGAAAGAAATTCAGGGAGCCCATCTGCATGAATATCTTCTGTGTCGTGCTGTTGCACCTGCCTCTGTAAGTACACTGTTGATGGGATCGGCAATTATTTGTGACGGTCAGCAGGGGCTGCTTCCATCAGGAGCAGCCCAGCTAAATGTCATTTCCATGGTGTTCTTTTCACAGTAACAATTGAACACAAGTTTGGTGAAATCCCTGGGAAAATGAGGCACGTACCTGGAACTCCACCTGACTGGGGAAACGCAGAACCCTACTTTGAAGGATCCTGTGCATCCATATGTGTTTTGCAGCATCATTTACAATAGTCAGATAAAGCAGCAACCTAGATGTCTGTCAATGGATGCATGGATAAAGAATAGGTGGTACATATATGCAACGGAATATTACTCAACCATAAAAAGATTGAAATGTTGCCATCTGCAACAACACGGATGGACCCACAGGGTATTGACTGGAGTAAGTTAACCAGAGAAAGACAGATGTCATATGGTTTCACTTACATGTGAAATTGAAAGAACAAAATAGACAGACAAAACAAATAAATCCATAGATAGAGAAAATTTTGAGGGTTGCCAGGTGTCCCCCTGTGTTTCTGGGTTGTACATGCATAGGTGACGCTCAGGGACCCGCAGGGTCCCACAGAAAAGCAGTGAGCAGCTCTCCGTGGGCTAGGAGTGCTGGAGGAAGCAGTGAGAGCTCACACAGACAGGTGAACAAGAGAGCATCCGAAGTGGTACCCAAGAGGAATCTGACACAGTACTCTGAATATTTGCGGAAAGGATGTAGTTTTCTTAATAACAGTCTGAGTTACTGATTGAAGATGAGTGGAACACTCACCTGTAATTCATCTTCAAAAATCATCTGAAGTGAAGGAAAGACCCAGGTTCTGCTTTGATGGCACTTGTTTTGCGGAAGAATTTTAATATTTGCTGATTTAAAACACTTTCTTCCAACTATTGGATTAGTGTAACTAGAAGAGATTAACTGGCGATCCAAAGCAATGTGATGGGAAGTCACAGATGATACGCTTGTCCCTCAATTAGACTAAAGAAAAATTGTTCACAGCAGCATGGACCAAATCCTAGATTTCTATGAGCATCATCACCAACAAGTACCTGCTAAATTAGCTCATGTGCTCCTTCAAATTTGCCATTATTTTCTCGCCTCCAAGACTTCATTCATATGTACTGATCACTTCTTATCATCTCTTTGTTACGACTACTCTTCCTTCAAAGCTGAACTGAGAGATCACTGCTACCAAAAAGCTTTCACGTTTTCCCTCCCTCTCTCTCCCTTCCTTCCCTTCCTTCTTCCCTCTCTCCTTCCTCCCTCCTCTCCAACCCTCCCACTAGTTTTTGCTAGGTGCTTTTATGTTACTCAATTTTAGTGCTAAGGTTGCCGTGATCACATTCTGTTGTACAGTCACTGTCTATCACCCCAAACCCCACCCCACCCACTAGATCGTCAGTGCTGGGGCTGAGGCATTTATCTGACACACAGCAGGCACCCAACAAGTTTCAGCTGAGTAAAAGAATCAGTAATTTGCTGTTTGAATGGCAGAAAAAAAATTGCAAATGATTTTGGGAAGAGAGGGTAGCTGATGGTTATCGTGGGCTGAGAAAGGGAAGTCTTGAAGGAGCTGGAGGCAAAAGGAAGATGTGATTCAAGGCCCTAGCAAGAAGGGAAATAACATACCAGCTGGGGTCATGGCTATCGAGTAGAAATGCACGTAATTTAGCATAAAACAGTGAATTTCCCAGCAGGAAGATCTTGAGCAGATCGTAGGGAGTAGAACTGGAGAGGAAAGTCAAAGTCAGGGTGCAGGAAGCCCCAAAGGCCAGGCTAAGCGGCTTCACCTTTGTCTGCTGTTTTGATGCTCAAAATATTCTCAGCAGTAGGCAGTGTGACCAAGTGGAGTTTAAAACCAGCTGGCAGATGTGGGGAAAAGTAATTGGAAGGGAGAAACCAATTCCACATGTCAGGGAAAAAAGGAAAAAAAAGCAATTCTCCTTGTCAAGCTATGAGCCAAAGATGAAAGACAAAGTTTGGCTTCAGAAAAAGCAATTTAGGAAGGATCAAAAGATTATTTACAAATCCAGTGGTTCCTATCTGTAGCTTAAGAGTCAACATACCCCACGGTGCGACCTGAAGCCCACATTCTCTTCACCTCCTGCCGAGCTGTCTTCGCTCACGGCCTCTCTCCTTTGCCCCGTCTCAGGGCAAATCTTGGTGCCTGCAATACTCTCCCTTCCGCCCATTTTCTGATGTCCAAATCTCACCTGCATTTCAATTCTCTCTTCAAATCCTACCCCATTCAGGATAGACGGTGAATGTAAAAGAATCATTCCCAAGTGATACTTACATGTTGCTTCCCCTTGGGCCTCCTGGAGACCAGCTTTCCCTACCTCAGGGTCTGCTTGTATGTATAGGGGTCAATGGATCTCTCATTTGGGTTTTATAAGTGGGCAAAGAACAAAAACCTGCATTTTAGTCTGTTCTGTCCTTGGGCTATACACAACCTCAGTTTCCTCACAGGCAAAATAAAAGTGTTGGTCTACATGTTCTCTAAGGCGCCCACAACTACAACAGTCCATGTGACCAACAGGGACAAGTTCGTAGAGTAGGGGGCACACTGGGGGTTAAAGACATGCCACTTAGAGTGCCTGGAACTAAGGAGATGACCAATAAAGATTTCTTGATGGACTAACCTCAAGACCCACTCTGGTCACTTAGGAGTATTTGCCTGTGTTTGGAGTTGGCTGGGTGCCATGCACAGGGACCACTGCTGACTTTTTTTGGCCATGGCTGCAGGATCCCCCTAGTTTTATTAAGATATAACTGATAGATAATACTGTGTAAGCTTAAGATGTATGGGGTAATTTGATACATGTATATATTGTGAAATGATCACAACAATACAGCTAGTTATATCCATCACCTCACATAGTTACCTTTGCATGTGTGTGTGTTTGGTGAGAACGTTTAAGACTTACTCCCTTAGCAACTTACAAGTACACAGTACTGGACTGTTAACTAGAGTCACTATGCTGTAGTGATGCAACACTTAAAGCAGAGCTTCTCAAACTCAAGTGTGCATCTGCACCACCTGGGAGTCTTGTTAAAATATAGGTGAAGGGGTAGTAGGTCCGAGTGGGGGCCTGAGATTCTGAATTTCTAATAAGCTCCCTATGGTGTGGATGTGGGTGGTTCCCAGGTCATACTTGGAGTAGCGAGGACTCAATGCACAGTAGCAGCATGGGCAGGTAAGGCCCTCAAGGGCTAAATTAATGGGACAAAAGAAGTATCATTTCATAGACTTGATTTTTATATAAGTGCAGCCTAGTGGGAGGTTTGGCTGTCTTTCAGTGATTATATACAGAGCATTCATTCATTCAACAACCACTAGAGACCACTGCCTATGTACCAGGCACTGCTCTAGGCAGTGTGAGTACATTTGAATAAAAGAACAAGCAAACAAATAAAAACTCTGCTCTCATGAAGCTTCTGTTTCAATAAAGGAAAATAAACAAAAGAAGATGCATACATAGTTAGCATTCCTATACTTTTAGAAAACACACTTTTTAGCATATATCAGTATTAAGTTGGTTATTATTGGGTTCAATATTGCTTTTTCCTTTTAATTGTAAATTGGTAGTCGTTTATCTGCAATTAGCGATCCAATTGTGGCTTGTTTCGTGAACCCAGTGGTGGGTGGTGAACTCACGTACGTTTGCACCGTGGTATTTCAGGCCTGCACGTTTTCATTAGCTAGACTTGTGGACATGGAGGCATTTTAACATTGACATCCCAACTCCAACTGTCAGATTAACTGGAACTGATTATGTGGTGACTTACAGCAACGTGACCAAAAAGTCACAGATGAGAAACCTGTCCACCAACTGGACTCAAGAAAAATTGCTCCAACAGCAAGCAGCAGATCCTACATTTCCAGAAGCATCATTAGCAACAACCCTAAAGTGGATTTACCTAACCTCTTGTCAAATTCACCTTGTCCAGTGACATTTAATTGTCATCACCAATTCTTTTCTTCATAAAAGGGAGAAATGGATAGGGTAAATGGATCACAATTGGGCATGATCACTGAATCCTTATCAGGGAAAATCAGTTAGGGCTTGAAATTTATGAGGGTGTCTGCCATAAGCAAGGTCGTACCACCTGATGTTGCACAATTGTTCTGTATGTGCAAGCATCAGGATTTCTCGGTTTGGTTGATGATTGTGTTAGCTAGGTGCCTCCTGTGTTAGTGCTTCTCTATTCCCACTCTCACCATCAGGGAAACCGTTATGGGTTTAATTTTCTTTGTATACTAGAAAAAAAAGAAACTAGGGTTCCTTTCCAAGTCTGGACTCAAATATTGGATGTTTCCCCCACTTTGGGCTCAGACCAAATAGAAAAATGGAAGATGTTGTTTTGGTAGTACAGTCGGCTCTCGGTTAACAGACACCCATGGGGAGTGGTAGATGCCTGACACATGTAAGGAGACTCTCCGTTAACTGGAACTCAAGAAACTGGCACTCTCAAGCAACAGGCAAAATCTCAAGCAATGTAGCTATTGACATAATTAATAGTATAGGCAGGAAAATTATTATAAACAGAGATTTCCCCAAAATATGCCTTTGGATGTTCCTTTCAGCACGTTGCCTCTAGACTGTAGAATATTATGATTTGCACCTGTCTCCCATTCCAACCACAACCTCCTTGCTGACAGTGATCTCTGGGACTATGGAAAGTAAAAGAAGCAAATTCACACAAAATTATCACTGATGCCTTTCTATAGGCTTCTTAAGGAATACCCTTTCTAAACATCTAGACCTGTACAAAGAAAGAATCCAGAAGAAATAACAATTACTAGTTAATATATTAATGATAGAAAGTATTATTTCATCAAAATACAGTACATTGCCCCCCACACACTCATTGCCTAAGTGTCAGGTATTCAAGCTGAAAAAAACAATGGATCATAAGCTGCAAAACTATCAGTCAACAATGAAAGAAAAATAACACAGAAAATGAAACACAGAAAATGAAAGCCAAGTAAAGTGAAGATATATTTCCTAAACCCATTTTAATAGAATATATTTATGGCTGTAATTTACAAATTTATCCCTGTTTGAGTTCTTTGTTGCTTCATCTACAGTAATCTAGTGAGGAGAACTCACATTGTCTGGATTGAGTTCTAGAAGCATTGATAAAGACGCCTATACCCATAAGCCTCAATAATTTTTGAAGTGATACAAATGTGCTATAATCTAAAGAAAAATAGAAGCACAGAGAAATTTGTAGGGAAATGTCAAATCAGCAACATGGTTACTGAGCATCTTTAATAGTCTCCCAGGTTATGACTTAACCCTAACAATTGAAGCTTTTTCGTAACTCTTGGAGACTTGGAGCACCAGGAGTTATAAAGCCTTGGAGCTATTTTATAACTCTTATCAGTTGTAGGTAACTCGTCGTAAGGCAAAATAATTGTCTATTGACGATTTCTGTCTATCAACATGCAATTAATTCTGACTAGTGGAGGTTCAATTGATTTCCCTTCCCCAGGATGGAAAAGCATTTTGCAACCACTTACAAATTCATTTCGATATTCTGGATTTATTAATGTGCTTGTTCTTTGGATTCTCTTTTCAATCAGTTCTAAAAGCTTTTCCTGTTCCCTCATTTAATTAATGAGTTAAATAAAATCTTTAACACATGTTCATTTTATACTCATATGAGTCATTACTTTTTTTTGAAAATTATTCTTTAACAGATTTATGAAATAAAATACTCTACTTTCCAATCAAAAAGAAGCCTTCAATTTTTACTAAAAATTGAATCTAGCCATTACATTAAATTTAAGTGAATTTACATATTCCTGGAATAGCACTCCTGTATGGAAAGCACTAATTCCTGCAGAAGGCCTGCCTTTTCAAGGTTATTAAATGCACTGTTTTCACAGTGTCCTCATTCTTGATTACTTCTGCCTGGAAAACTTTCAGACCAGCTCTGCTCCAGGATTAAGGAAAAACTGGGATATAGTCATAGGTTCATTAGGCTTGTTTTGTGAATTACCACATCAAAGTTGAGACTGACAGCAATGTAATTCTAAAAATAATCCATTGCTTGATGACAATGCAATAGCTATTACATTTGAATACTAAGGTCACAATTTGCATGTCACAGAATTAAGTGAAGAAGGAGCAGGAAAGGGAATGGACCCTCCTGTTCAATCCTTTACATGGGGGATAGGGATCCACCTGGACTAAATTCTTGATATAGGTAACCTCCTCATCCCACTCGGGCCCCAGGCAAAATCAAGAATACAATGCATGGGTGTCTAATCTTTTGGCTTTCCTGGGCCACATTGGAAAGAAGAGAATTGTCTTGGGCCACACACAAAATATACTAACCCCAATGATAGCTGTGAGTTAAAAAAAAGAAAAACATCGCAAAAAAATAAAATCTTGTAATGTTTTAAGCAAGTTTATGAATATTTGTTGGGCCACATTCAAAGCCGTCCTGGGCCACACGCAGCCTGCAGGCCATGGGTTGGACGAGCTTGCGTTAGAGTGCATGTCTTCGGTGTATTTTAGCTGTCAATTCTGAACCCACCATGATTACCTCAACAGCCAGTATTCTCTAACCCAGCTCCTCCTGTCAAGAGAAAATTTTGAATAATTCTTTCATACTAAATAAAATATTAATAGCTTTCAACATGTTACCTTTCCAGTTTTATTTTAAAAGAGAATTGCAACCCACACATATAGAGTCAAGTGATCTTTGACAAAGAAGCAAAGGCAATTTAATGGAGAAAGGACAGTCCTTCCAGCAAATGGTGCTGGAACAATACTACAAAACAATAATAGTAATAATAAATGTAGATACAAACCTTAAAGCTTTCACCCAAAATGGATCATAGACCTAAAGGTAAAATGCAAAATTATAAAATTCCTAGAAGATAACAGGAGAAAATCGATATGAACTTGGGTTTTGTGATGGCTGTTTAGACACCCCATTAAAAGCATAATCTATCAAAGAAAAAACTGAAAAGTTAGACATCATTAAAAATTTAAAAATTTCTGTTTTGAGAAAGACACTGTAAGAGAAAAAAAAGATAAGCCACACTTGGAAAAAATATTTGCAAATATTCGATAAAGAACTTGTATCTAAAACATACAAAGGACTTAAAACTCAACTAAGAAACCAAACAACTCAATTTAAAAATCGGCAAAAGGTGTGAACACCAAAGAAAATATACAGACAGCAAGTATATGAAAAGATGCTCAACATCATATATTAGGAAAATGCAAATTACATCAATAATCAGATGTTACTACTCAACCCCTATTAGAATGGTTGAAATCCAAAATACTGACAAGCCCTAATGCTGACGAGGACGTGCAGCAGGACGAACTCTCATTCAGTGCCGGTGGCAATGCAGCATGGCACGGCCACTCTGGAAGACAGCTTGGCAGTGTTTATAAAGCCAGACGTGGTCTGTGTACTAGAGCAATACGCTCCTTGCTATTTACCCAAAGGATCTGAAAATTTGTGTCCACACAAGCTGAATTTTTACTGCGGCTTTATTCCTAATTACCCAAACCTGGAAACAACCAAGTATCCTTCAGTAAGTGAATGGATAAACTCTGGTATATCTACACAATATAAGGTAAATTCTTAAGCCAGGGGATGATGTGGAGAAATCTTACATGCATATTGCTAAGTGACAGGAGCTAATCTGAAAAGGTTACTTACTGTACAATTACAACTATATGACATTTGAGAAAAGGCAATGCTAGAGAGACAGTGAAGAGATCAGTGGTTGGCAAGGGCTGGGAGGTGGGGGGCGGGGTACAGGTAGAGCACAGAGCATTTTTAGGGCAAACTATGCTGTGTAATACTGCAATAGTGGGTACATGAAAAAAATCCATAGTAAGTTCAAATGAAGATGAACTCTAATGTAAATTGTGGACTTTAGTTAATAATGTGTCAATTTAAGTAATCCAGTACAAGAAATGTACCACACTGACGCGAGACGTTAGCAGGGAAAAAACTGAAGGTGGAGGGAGAGTAGGTCTATTTTCTGTGCAATTTTTCTGTAAATCTAAACGTGCTCTGAAAACAAAATCGATTAAAAGCGAATTGCAGGGTGAGGAAAAGGTTTAACACAGAGGTGACTCACTAGCTGCAGAACGTCGGTAGGTATTTTGGAACAAGCAGTCCCGGTATCTCTCATTCACATCAAAGAGAAGTGAGATGCAGAATTCCTGACAACTATGAGGACACAGGGATTTTGCTTTATTCTCCTCCAGATCCATTCTCCTTGTCCACTCCTGCTCCAGACTCACTGATGGGCAAATACTAGCACTGAGTCTTAAATCCTTGCACATTTCGCTGTACCCTTTGCTGCCTGCATACACAGGGTAATCAGTTGACCTTAAAATGGGGAGATTATTCTGGATAATCTGAGTGGGCTCAGTGTAATCACAGGGGAAGAGGTAGGCAAAGACATGGCAATGGAAGAGGTTGTGGCACCGAATCGCTGGCTTTGAGGAGAGAAGAATGGGGCCATGAGCAAATGTGGAACTATGAGAAGCTGGGAAAAGTAAAGAAACATATTCGCCCCTAGAACCCCCAGAAAGGAGCACAGCCCTGCCAACACTTTGATTTTAGCCCAGTGAGACCCATTTTGAACTTCTAACCTCCAGAATTATAATAAATTGTATTGTTACAAACTAATGTTTGTGGTAATCTATTAATAGAAGCAATGGAAAACTAATATGGATGGAAACGTAGGGAAGAACTCACAAAGAATTCTTGGAATGCAGGTGCATCTTACAGAACCAGAGAAACCCAATGAGTAAGCAGGTTTGGGAAGGAGGAAGAGTTTAATCATGGACACAAAACAGAAGCAAGTCTAGTGAGTGGTTCAGACTCCGGCTTTGGAGTCAGAGTCCTGGTTGGTATTATAGCTCTGCCTCTAAGAAGCTGTTCCTACTTGGTCAAGACAGGAAACCTCTCTGTGCTTTAATCTGCATGAAATGAGAATAACAGCACCTACTTCATAGGGTATTATGTAAAAATAAATGGGATAATTTCTGCAAGGACCTTGCACTTAGTGGACACGTGCTCAACTGCTGGATGACGATGACAAGGATGATGACGATGATATAGAAGTCACACTTCCTGTGCATTGTTTTTAGTCATCATGGGCCATTAAACAACTTTAACCATCTCTTTTATGACTACATTATCAGTATAGGGATAAAAAATATAAATCAAATTACCTTGCTTCCTGGGATGCAAGCTGTACTATTTGTTTAAATTATTCTCTTCCAAACTTGCACATATGAGTATGCCTTTTCCAACTTAAGTTAGATGCAAATGCACTCATTTGTTGTTTCTCCCTGGGACTAAGGACAGGTAATTTGCACATCTCTGGAGGTGAGTATGTCCTAGTTGCTCATTAAACACAAAGTTTATTAAGACAAGGTGCCTGCTCTAAAAGAGCTCGAAGTCTGGTGGGAGGCCAGCACCCAAACAACAAACAATGGCATAAAAAGTTTGTTTCAGAAAGATGGGACCAAGCACTTCACCTGAATTGTGGAGACTCTCAGAACACAGGTGGCAGCGTGACAAGGTGCTATACTCCAGAGCAAAGTGTAAACAAAAATGCTTCTAGTAAACAGAAAGTCTGTTTTCCAACTCTGACTCTCCACTTCCTTGTGCATTAAACTTCACTCCGTTTTCCAAAAAGTATATAGAATATAAGCAACAATCAGAATGCAAGATTGTGGAAAATTGCCGTTTTTTTTCAACTCTGGGTAGACATACTGACAGACTCCTAGACTATTTCCAGTTTTGGTTTATTATAAATAAAACTACTGTGAATATTCAACTACAGGTTTTATGTTTATAATCAATGAAACACCTAGAGTGAAATTTCTGGATTACAGGGTAAGTGTGTACTTAGTTTAAAACTTCCATTGTGAGGGAGTCAATAGCAATCGTGAAGTGGGTCTGTGTTGAAGTAAAATCAGTTTGGCTACAAATGTAAAGTTTTGTTTGTTTGTTTGTTGGTTTTTTTGTCATCATACTGAATTTTTATCAGGGACAGCAATTTTATTTAAACAATTTAGAAATCTTTGATCATAACCTCAGTCTTCATACTGGAATCTCGTCTAAAATCAAGGACTTGTGAGAGTGCTATTCATGTGTAAAGTGCTTGCTCTACTGGGTCCACTCTGCCATTTTGTCCATTACTGACAACCCATTTCACACCTCTTTTTAACTGGGTCCTCTGCACCTCTACATAGAATGTTTCTGTTTGGTTGGGGATTTGGCATGAAAAGAAGTTCAAACTTTGGGCAAAATCACTGGGATGGACCCTACCAAAAGCTCTTTGTTGACTCCATTAAAACATTTCTTTTAAAATCAGATAAAAAATAATTACATCCTTCATTCTGAAAGAGAAATCTCTTCACCAATCACCTTAGAAATATTCTAGGATTTTATCCACTCTTTTTACTGCTAAGATATTGATTTGCAACATAAATAATGTAGGATGCATGATTTTCAAAGTGCTCTTTCTGTTAACTGAATTAGATGCCTCATTAAAGATTCTGACAGGGCAATGCCAAGTTACCTGGGCTGGAAACAAATACTGCTCATTCAAATATTAACCAGCTTCCCAGAGACATGGAGGCTATAGTCCATATGCATTAGAAAAAGGATCCAGGGTGCCATCCACAGGGCATATCTGGACCTAGGGTGGCAAACCATCAAAGACCCTGCACAGCATAACCTTTTATCAAGGCCACATTTGTACATGTTTCTGTAAGATTTTAACCTTTGATTAGAAGGTGGGAAACAAAGATTTGACTTCCCTGCCCAGCTTTGCAGCAATATGTAAAAATGAAACCAGATTTTGTCTGTTGGCAAAGTAGAAAGAACACTTGTAATATAGAGATTTCAGAAATTCAGAATGGGGACACAGCACTACTTGCTCAAATGGCTACAAGCACACCTTGTGTATTCACAGCACCTACCACCAGAAAATCTCAGTGCCCTTCATGCGAAGGCCACGAGAAAAAGCTTTTCCAAAAGCAAAAAAACTCTAAGACAGATTTAAAGCAGAAGTTTTCATGTTTTAGTCAAATATTCTCTTGTGTATTTATAGAAAGCTTTTACCTAAAAGTCAAGTCAGTATATTCTTATTATTGAGAATTCCGGAGACTCTGCAATTTCAAATACATTCTTACATTAACATTAGACACTTGGAAGACAACACTCTTTTTATAAAAAATTTATTTCTCTGTAAATACAAATTCCAACATCAACAAACAATAGTCTAGTGGAAAAATACTTAGCCATTAACATTGAAAACTTTTTTTAATTTAATAAATAGAACTTTGGCATTCAAAATTCTAGCTGTGAAACCTATTAAAAAACAAAAACAAAAAACAACCCCTTTAAAAAAAAGAGGCAAGAATGATAAGTCAGAAGGCATAAGCCAACCAGTGGCTTCACATTCTTTTTACAATAACTGTAATTCAATTAAACCATGAGCACTGTATTTACACATGAGGTATTTTGGGTGGTTCAAAAACTGAACCTAAGTTTACAAAAACCAGTCATAGTGACTGATTATACATCTGCTGGGCTTTTAATGTAACCACCTAGCACCTTAGTACTCCTTGTCATCACAACTATGTGATGCTGAATTATGTTTATGTATTTAAATAACTATTCATACACCTATATACACACATATACACAAAAAATGACATTCCAAAAGTTTCCTGCCCACTCTACAGGGAAAAGGCTGGGCTCCAAAGACATACATCTGATTCCTTCTCTCATGGTTACTAAGTTACCTACCTAGTAATGAAACGCTGCTCCTTGCTTTAAAAAAAATCCTTAATCAGTCTATTTACAGAAGAAGAACAAGGTGCAATAATCATTAACATTCTTAAAGCACATGTAAAACAAACATGAATGCTTACTGCAGGCCAAAAGGCACGAAGGTTCTCTCTATATGCAGCTGCAATAGTGTTGCTAATGACGTATGGATTTAAAACAACATTCTTAATATACTCAATACTTCTTTAAATAAGAAAAAAATCCAAAATCATTCCCCTTTCATGATTAAATATATAATATTATCACACAGCAATACACCTCTGTGGCATTTTGGGATGAAATTGAAAATTATACTCTTTATACCAAATAATAAATAGGTTTTGTTTTGTGAACACTGAAAAGAACTGTAAAAAATGGAAATGAAATCAATTAACTTTGGCTCTGAGAGCTGTATCTACTGGCAGTTTCAAATGATATAATTTGAGTGAGCACAGTTATGAGAACTGCTTATTACTGTAATCACATATATACAATGACAGAAATCTACACGAGAGAATGCCAAAATCCAAACTAAAGGTATGCCTGAGGAACTAAGCTATGCAAAAATACAGTCCATGTAATCAGCTGCTGTTATTCATTGAACTATTACTGACAGTAAAAGCATGTTTTTGTAATAAACTAGTTCCTTTAAAAATCTCCTGTAAGAAGTTCCTATTAATAAGTATTGAACTACAACAATATTAATTTATAAGCTCATTAATAATTCAGAAACGTACAACATCCGTTTAAATACCTTGCATCCTTGAGATGGTCTCCAAGCTACTGAAAGAAATCTAATTCAGTTTAATAAACTGTCATAACCAAAATAAATTTCACTAAAATATAATAATGTTAACATTAAATATTGAATCCTATTTATAATATTGAAAAACAATTCAGGCATGACTTACCTAGTCAATATGTAAGCTTTTTAAAATTAGAGGTCACTGAAAAGTTACTAACATTTTAACTAAAGTCATCCTTTTATTCTGATATAAAATGTAAAGGTAACCTTCACGCCTTTAATCTGCACAGGTAATCTGGGTCTGTCATTGAGACCATTGTTACTTTATCCCTGGCTTTCATGTACCTGGGCAGACAGAATAAGCTCAATTTCAAAATCTAGAAGACTAATAATAAACGTTAATACTGCATAAGATACTTCTTTAGGAAATAAGCATTTAATTTACAAAAGAATAATTTAAAAGTTTTCATATCTAAGAAAATTTTCAAATGATTTGCATTTTTAAAATTAGGTTAATTTTCATCTCAGACCTATATCACTGTAATAACTTCCAAGGACATCCTAGCTCAAACTAACACAAAAGAGATTATCTTGGGAGAGGGGAATTTTCTGAAAAATCAATCAAAATTAAATACTGATGAATTAGAAGATTACTAGTTTAATTTCCCCCAAAACTATCCTCCAAGGCTATCTACTTATAATACCTTTGCAAACTCTAGATTCTAAAAGTTAACATTTTTGTAATTCAAGGATAGACTTAAACTATCACATCTTAATTCCTGTTTTTATGGAGAGCATATATTTTGGAATCTAAAATACATTAGCAGTAGTTTTTAATTCCCTAAGTTAAAAATAAAAATTTACTTCAAGATATGTCAAATTCTGTAAGTTTTAGGAAACTTATTTTAAAAAGCAAATTATTTTATCGCAACTAAGCTATGAAACAAAACTGTATCTACAGCAAGATTAACACAGATGACCAAAAGTTTGTTTAAAACAACAATAACCTAAAACCCCTAAATATACTAAACATCTAGGAGGCATTGACGAAAGAACTTATTAACCCAAATCAGTAAAATTTTTTGCCCATTAGTATTATTTTAGAATGTACTTCCAAAATTATGGAGGCTGGGTATAGGGGGAGAGGATTTCTATTCAAACAGAATGTAAAAACTGTGCACTGCACCTGTGGCTTCTCTCTTTTAGATGCTATTATCTACCATTTCAATAGATATTTTTACAAGGCAGAATTCTTCACATCAGATTTTGGGTACAAATTTACTTCTTGATGTCTTCAAACCACCATTAAAAAACAAATGAACACCTTAGAAAGCCAAGTTCTTACCCATGACTAAGTCCTCCTTAGTAGGTTAAGGACCTTGGGATTACTACAGTGCACTTCTATATTAGTGCTTAGATCCTAAGAAGTAAGGAGAGCAGGGAGGACTTAGTCACTGAACAGAAGGAAAATATGATGTCCTTACAATGTATTATAACTGAGTGTTGAAGTATAACTATAACTTACTAAATGCTATATATGAGCCAAATTCTGAACTGTCTTCCTGGGTAGTTTCCTTGAAGGCCTTATCCCACGTTTTCATTGCTGAAAATATTTAAGGTAAACCTTTTCTAGGAATGACCTTTATACCAGTATATAAGCCTGACAAGAAAACGGGCATGTTAAACAAAATTATCCTGTTTAACTCACATCCCTTATTCCTTCTACCTCTTATTTAGTCTTGATTTAAATGAGACTTGGTTAAATCAAGAAATATACAATTTTTTTTAAAAGGACATTTGCCACAATGCAGTATATTCAAAAGAATGTAATAAATGTTCTGAGGGCAGTAAAATATATAATCCTTCAAAAATACCAAGGAAGATACATATTCATATGGAAGTTTAAATGACTGTATTGTCAACTTACAATGTGGCTGCATTTCATAGTGACATCCTGTACTCCAGTAGAACTAACCTGACCAAGTCTGTATTTGATGAAAAACCCTGTTTTTAATGTACTTTACCTAATAAAAGGAATTGAAGTATCACCTAACTTAGATTTTGTTTTATGCTAGTGATAATTCAGATATAAAGAAAACAGGTTGGCTTTTTCTTAAAGTAGTTTCAAATTTGAAACAGATTCAGAACAGTTAAGATGTAAACATTTGAGATTTGGATAAATAGGCTACTATTCCAGAGTTACTCGGTTAATCTTTCTTTTACAATAATGAAAGGAGGCCTTAGAACATGTGCATCAATTATAGTATATGGCTTTGTTTACATTGTAACATATAAGTAAAAAACTGTAAATAGTAAGAAACATATTAAAATTCGTTCAAATTATGTTAATTACCTTGTAATATATAAATGACTATGCTAGTGAAAACGATCATCCTATCAAAATTTCACACCTCTAAGACAATCCACAATCACTCTGGAAAAACAGCTGACATCTCTACAGTACTAAAATCAACGCAATACCACAACCTCATCACTCGGCACAGTGGTTATTCAAAATACATGGTTTTGCCTCCTGTACTACTATGGAAACACTTGCCTGCTGTTGGAACGCTTGTTCAGCCAGCCTTTGAAATTCCCAAAGTACAATACAAGTTTCTATGTGAAGGAAAATAAATACAAGAATAATCAGTGTGTCTTTCTCAGATGCTTTGCTTTAACCCTAGAAATCCTTGTAATTTTGTGAATAAATACACAAGCATATACATAAACATGCACACACACAAAAAAGCACAGGATGAAAAGAAATCCTACTCCCTGTATCTGAAGGGCACTGTTCACAGCTTGGTCCTACAATCAGTAGTTTGACAATACAGATTTTTTTTTCCTTATATATTTTATCACATTTTTAAATGTCAATTTCTTTTTCTGTCCTGATTAGATTAAGTCCCTTGGAGAACCTGCCTCACATCCCTTCCCGTCAACAAAACAAATCTACAGAAAAAAAATCCTACATGCAAGTTGTATGTCACTTGCACCTTTCTCCAATATGGCTCCTAAAAGAAAATATTAAGAACTGTAACAGAGCAGCATTTAACAACAGGTCATTATTGCTGTGGGACACACGTGATCACTGAGTAATGCAGCTGTCTCCCATGTCCTGAGCGTAGCGGTCTGATATTGTAGTCCTTAACTCATCTATGTCCCTCCGTAACTGGCATACATCTGACAGTTTTTTAGTGAGTGTTTCTGGGCTGTGGTCATTCTCAGTCTCTTCAGCTGAACAGTTTAGTGCTGTGAAAATAAAATATGGAGAAAATGTCTCACATTTTTTGAACAAAGGCATTTAAAAATTTTCAACTTTATTATCATTGGCAATATAATGCTATACACTGAACACCAGTCAGGCTCATGCTTAAATTATCGCATAGAGAAAAAAATAATGGTTGCCCAATGGGAGGAGGGTTGGGAGGCTAGATGAAAGGGTGAAGAGATTAAGAAACACAAATTGTAGTTACAAAATAGTCTAAGAGATGTAAAGTACAACATAGGGAATATAGTCAATAATACTGCAAAAGCTCCATATTATGCCAGGTGGAGTAACTAGACAAACTGGGGGGAGAACTTCATAAATTATGTAACTGTCTAACCACTATGCTATACACCTAAACTAACATAAAATGTTGAATGTAAACTATATTGAAAAAAACTTTAAAAAATATGTAATAATAATGTATGGTGTCAGATAGTTACTAGATTTATCAGGGTAATCACTTCATAAGTTATATAAATGTCTAATCACTATGCTGTACATCTGAAACTAATATAATATGTCAACTGAAATTGAAATATAAAAATATTACAAAAGGAAAAAATCACATATAATTAATATCTATATAATTATATAATTATATATTATAATAATATAATTAATATAATTAATATTAAAGATATGGATTATATGCATTAAATTCATATAGTAAGGCACACAAATTCAACATGTGTAATAAATGACAATATTTCAAAAGCAGAAAAGAGCATCTTCTAACAATTTTATTCAAGCTCAACTAGAGCACTCAGTTCTTCCCATCTGACAAAAAATCTGAAAATCATTTGTGTAGTGATACCTTAAATTTTTATGGACTGGAAAGTGGGGATATTTGGCATGAAAACATAAACTTTAAAAATATATGGTTTAAAAAAAAAGTGTGTGTGTGTGTGTGTGTGTGTGTATATATATATATATATATATATATATATATATATATATATATATGTAGAGAGAGAGAGAGAGAGAAACATGAACCCCATAACCCCAAACAACTAAATCAGGCTGATAACTGAGGGTGAGGCCCTGAGTCACACAGCTTTTCATTATTTACTTTAGTTCCTCTCTTTGTCAGCATATGTCAGCATAACAGCATTTGGAGCCAATGATTGTAAAAGAAACCTTTCCTTATGATTTCCTTGTATTATAAATTCATGGGCCCTGGTAGCTTATTGGAGGCTTAAAAGACAGATAATTTGTTATTTTACCAAACATTAACTGACCACCTGCCAGGATCCAAGCACTGTGAAAGATGCTGAGGCCAGCAAAAATAATAGCTACAGTTATTCTTTTTCTTTGTATGAAACGTTTTAATGAATTACGAGCCATTGACCATTATAGACTTTAAACCTTAATATTTCTTTCCTATGTAAAACCAGATAATTAGAACTGCCTATCTCAAGAATGACCGAATCCATAATATGAGTAATAGTAATGTTTACTTACTTACACATCCTCATGCCTCACTAACATTAAGAACCAAAGAGAATGCTCCCAAATTCTCAAGTCAACAAAGCAAACTCAATTACACATTTTCCCTACTCAGAGTTTCAGGTGAAATACAACCTGAAACTTTGCCCTTCAATAGCACTTTTCATACAATTATTTTCTCTACCCTCAACATCCTTGTGAGTTAGTGAAGGGAGGGAGCAAGGAATAGTGGCTTGTTCTTAACTTATATACGCTTTCATAAACAAGTAAGCACAGCCAGGTATTGTCGATGGCTCACTATTACACATAGGCTATAGAAGCATAAAGAAGAGAACACCCAGGTCTAACTGGAGAAGGGACAGGTTCACCAGATGGGTCAAGGAAGCAGACTGAACAAAGGTATAGAAGGTATAGAAGCAGAAAAACAAAGTCTGGCTCCAACGTACAGGGCAATGTAATCAGGTGACCAAAATGGATATTCTAGGCAGAATTAAGAGATAAATATTTGTATGGGTCCAAGGTACAATGACAAAAGAACACAACAGGACACAGATGAGCCAAAGAAAGTACATTAAAAGAGAAACAACAGCAACAAAAGTTTTCTGGGGGACACCAATATTTAAGTGGCAGAGAATTCAACAGAAGTTTGAGACTGAGCAGTCACAAAGGCAGAGGCAGAGCCCAGAGAATGATGTCATGGAAACCACGGTACTAGAGTTTTAAGAAAGATGGCTGAACAGTGTCAGCAGGTAATCCGTGAAGTGACGAAATAAGGATTCAAAATAATCCACTGGTTTTTGACAAATTAGTTGGCTGGCCTAATTTTTACAATGCCGAACTAGAAGGTAAGAATTCTGGGGTTAAACTTTAAAGGCTGGAAGTATACGTCCTGGGAGGCAAATGTGTCAGGGTTCTTAAATCTCCCTTTCATTCATATTATGATAGCTCTCTTATCCTATTACTGAAAAAGTTAATAAAACACTATATAGAAGAGTGAAAATATAAAAGGTTACAAAATAATTGAAAGGGTGACCTATAATGTTGGAGAAAATGAGTCTTCTGAGAGTGAGTTTCTGCTTCTTGTTCCAAGAGACCATTGTAACCAAACCATGTCATGTTCACCTGTCAACTCCTCCTTTAGGACTGAAGCCAACAGCAGCTACTCCATGGAGCCTTCACAGGGCCAACCAGGTGAATTTAGTTGTTGTTCCCCCTTGTGTTCCCACTGTCCCTGTCCACATCTCGACTACAGTACTTATCACAACGTTCTAATAATTCGGTTAATGTGTGCACAAGGGCTGTGTTCCAACTATCTGCACTATCAGCACCTTTGTGCCTGGCCTATAGAGAGCATTTAATAAATATGTGTTGAGAGAGTGAATACACTTAAACTTCAAGTGTTTTTTACATACTCGCAGTCATATATGTGCACATACACCTATGAAGTGGAGGAAAAAATTCTGCAGACATCTCTGAACACAGCTACATGTTTCATTTAACAAATAAAATACTTTAATCAAGAGTATTATATATTTGGTTTGCCCAAATAGCTATTATGATGTGAGATAGTGGAATCTTTTTCCCAAAACTGGAAACAAAACCAGTCGCCATTCTAGTCATATATTTACTGTATTAGTAGGTAATTACTCAGTGGGTGTATAAACCTTATAGTCTTACTCCATTCATACCTCCTAGCTGAAGTCCGTTTCTTCTGTATTAAGAAGAGACTAACAGATCAATAACGTAATACTTAGAACCCATGCAGAGATGACTGTTCCTGCAGCAGCAGCAAAGAAGGGACACCAGGCAACTCCTGTGGCAGCCCTCAGAACCATGTGCAGAGGAAGGCAGAACTGAGGCAAAGCGGGCGTGTGTCACACTCCAAGGGACAAAGCCAGCAGGTATGCATGACAAGAGCCATAAATATGCAGGATGAAAACTGGTCCATGTGACAGCGCTGACATTTACATTAAGCAGCTGCCACAGAACATACACTACATAGGAAAGCAAGTGAGTATTTTTTCTCCAGCATTTTACCAGTGGACAGATGGTTAGGTCACTAATTTACTCAATTACCACATGAAAGCAAACAGAATTATTTTTACAAGAGAAACCAGGAAGTCACACCTAACTACTATCACTCCAGTCACATACTAGCAGGTTCAGTCGAGCTCATCTACATAGGCCGATCTAGCAGGCGGCATTCCACATCAACTATGCCCCTGCTCATTTCTGTAAGTATAATGAGGTTAAGTTCTAGCAATGAAGTAATAACAAGTATTCACAGACCCGGAGTGAGTCAGAGATTTATAAATCTAACAGGAAAGAAGATTAAAAACAGTGAAAATGCAGTCAGAAGTTCTCATTCATGAAGACAGGTTTCTAACTCTTAAGTAATACAGTAAGGACAAGTCATCAGCCACTTACATCTGATTCCCAGTAATAATGAAAGATTAGGCTCCTTGCCCTGAGCACGCTGATTAAGAATACTACACAATGCCTTCAAGTCAAACAAACAATAGGACATTTCCTTGAACAGCTGATCAATCACACTCAAATCAAACAATGGCCTTTTAGAAAGAACCGTCTGCTGCCTGGATTGGTCTGCTCCCTGGTCCAGGTCCAATACAGAGCATGTGTCTTCTGTTTGTCTTTGGTTCTGCAATGGATCAAGAAAACAAAAATCTCAGTGATCAGGGAGAGCATAGGAAAACTACTCACAAAAGCCAGACAGGTTAACATTTTCCCCAAGTCTATAAACAAACAGTAGAGTCATATTATATGCACATTAACCAAATTTAATTGCATACACATAATAGTAAAAAAAAAAAAAAAAAGAGAGAAATAATTTAAATAGTGGAAATGGTTTCTCTGTACCATTGATGCCCTAGGGTAAACCTGAGAGAGGAAAAATAAATTCAAACAGTCTAGTTCTAGGAGACTTTCATGTTCTCACATGAGAATCTTGGTTGTGTATGTATTTTTCTATAACAATATTTATCCCAAGAATGAAAAAAACTGCAAAGGAACTTTAAACCTCATCTTGTGGTTGTACTGTTAGTAGCAACAGTGATCTGGGGGTTGTATTGGGTGGGGGGGATTTTGAGAAAAGAAGCATACATGGTATTATGTTAATAGGAACCAAAATTTTCAGTTTAAGAGATAAAGAAATACAAGTAAAAAACCAAAAAAGGAAAAATTATACCCTGAACAACTCTGGGTTGTTAAATTTCAATTGTTAGATTTGAACTTAAGATTTATTATATCCCAGAAAGTTACCCTCACCTTATCCCCAAAATTATAACCATCTACTCCTCATCCTGAAAATTGCTAATGAAAGGTAAGTTTAACTAACTTTCCAGTTAGGAATGAATTTCAGAATAACCAAAAGGCTTCTGTTGATGAGGAAAAGATACATTTTGTGCTTGTTTGTTTGTTTGTTTCAATAGATAAATGCCAGCTAGTAAATGTAAAAATGTAATTTGAAAAAATACCATTCTTTTCATTGGCTAATGAGTCACTGTTGGATATTAAAACCATCAAGGGAAAGGGTGCTGGCAAACTGCATATTCAATAGGTGTCCAAGTATCACCCCACAGATTACTTGCTGTTTGCAAAGGCTCTAACGCTACATGGAAAAAATCACCTTGCCACCATCTTAACCCAGTGAGATGGTATTTGTATCACTTACAGTGTTGTAACCAAGCATATATAATTTGATGATGTAAACAACACCTACAAAATATTCATGCCAAAACAACGTTTGACCTGAATCTAATGATATCTTTAGCTCTAACTTCTAGCTTATAAGAAATAGAGGGGATAGAGAAAAAGATAAATGAAATCATGAGAAGGTAATTAAATAAACCTCGAAGATCTAACAATCTACAAGCCTGTAGGACAACAGGTCCAGTTTTGTCAACAAGTAATTAACATGGGAGAAGAAGGGGGGTTAGATTTATAAGACAAAAGGAAATGCAAGTCATGGTCCGTACTGAACGCTGGTTTCAAGTTATTATAAAAACATTTTTGAATGGGGAAAATTGTAATACAGACTAGGTATTATAAAATATTTTTCTTATTGGGTGCGACGATAGTGATATGGTTATGTAGAAAAACGTCCCTAATTTTTGGAAATGCATTCTGAAGTACTTAAGAGGCAAAAACTGGCACAATGACAGTTAAAAAAATATTATTTGTGTAACATGTCCTTAAATGCAACCCAAGTACTTCATTTCATAAATGAAGAAAGTGTGATCCGTTCCAATGACAGTGTCAACGTTGTACCTTCCTTAAATATTTTCAAGGGTAGTTTTGTTTATATTTAATATATGTCTTGTTAGATGGCTTTGGGACCTAATCTCTACCTAACATCTGACTCTGGTATGGTAAAGTCTATGAAATTATACTCTAAGACATAAAAAAATAAGTTTGTCTTTTTTATTATAATTTTAAGAAACTTAAGGATTTTAATTAGTGGACACATCAAAATCAAGTCTTTAAAAATATTATCTGAATGTACAAAATGAGCATCTGCTTTAACTTAAATAGGTACTGAATCATCCTTTGAAAAGTAATTTGAATTTCTTCTACTCACATCAAGTAATGTTTTTGTTAATCTCTGTAGGTTTCTTTCTTTCTTTTCCAGCTCTTCCACCATCTTTTGAGTGGTCAGTTTTTCTTTAGAAAGTTTCCCTTGCATAGACTAGAATAGAGAGAGTTAGAAAGCAAAGCATGTTAATGCTGAAGGCAAATGCAATCAGGTAAGTAACCAGGAATATTGGCTTCAAATACTTTAGATTTCTCCTTCCCAGTCCCTTAAAATATGAAGTGTTCACTTTTGAATCAACCCACATTACTTCTTGAATGAATAACTACAAAGGGGAAAAAAGAATACTTACTATCTTCACCAAGAAAGTTTTTAAGCTGAGTAAAACATGCTAAATCTAAAGCTGTTGTTTAATGCTATTATTACAAGCAGTTCTTATTTTACTAATTGATTCTGGTTTATATGTTGGAGTGCAATAGCTAATCTATGCCCTTTTTGTATTTTCTTTAGGTTTAATAAGATACAAGACAATAAGATCATAAGATATATCCCTATTTTCTATCATTTGAAACACAGCAAATCACCCTGCTCAGTATATAGCATTATTCCAAGTGAATATGATGTTGAATTCGGGGCAAAGGCCTATTATGGGACTGTGGTACTATTTTAAGGAAATCTTGAGTATATATAGGATATTTTAAGAGTACTTGTATCATTTCAGCTTATAAATCTGATTTGCAGCTACATATCAAAGAAAACTTGCAAACTTGCCATAAACCCTATAGTTACCAGTGATTTCTAGGTGTTTCTAACATGTTTCTTCTTGTTAAACTACAAGATCAATATAATCAGAGAAGAGATTTCGTATTTTTTTCCTTAGGACTGTATTTAGTCTCAACTTTGAAAATACTTCAGAATGCTGACCACCTAAAGAGCACGCAATCCACTAAGGAGAGTTTTTCCTCATGCCATCTCTGGATGGGATAAGAATGGATAGCCGTGACCATGAGTTGAGGTAAGACTCTATAAATACGAAAGTTTTCTCAACAACAGATATTCAAACTTGTTGCTTTGTACTTTCATTTGTCTGCTAAACTCTGAAAAAAAAACATTGTATTTTATAACTCAAAAGTCAGATACAAATAAATTAAGCTCTACAGTAAGTACATTTCCTTCTAGGAAAACTTATTTTATATTCTACAAAAATTTATCTCACAGCACAACATCCCATGGGCTCTCAGAGAATTGTATTTTTGTATACTGAAATTCCTCTGTAACTCCATTTGATTGCATCAAAACCTATTTGATTGCAGAACATAAGGGGATTTATTTACCTAGCTAAATATCAGTGCTTACTGACATGACAAGATGATTGGGCTGGAATTCAGAATTCATCCTAAATCTGTTTAAGATTTGTGGCTATTTTTTTAGAATTGTAGAAGGCACCACAGATAAACTACTCTAAATCTCGTATTTTAACAATGAAAACTGAACTCAAAAGGTATTTTCATAATGCTATAATTCTGTAGAAGATTATATAGTCTTTTATATTTTTACCAATTCCAAGTCATGTTGAATGTGACTAATAATAAATAAATCTGATTAATATGCTCCTATGTAAGACTAAATTTAAATTAGTGAAGTTAAGTCTTCATCAGAATAAATAAGATATGTTTGGCAATAGTGCTGTTTGTCATTAGAAGAAAATTGGAGTTGGGAAATGTATCAAACTTAAACAGGGTATGTTGGTTAGGTTCAAAGGCACTTACCAAGTAGCCCTTTAACAGAAGAAAGAGTTCACAGATACGCTTATCCTAAAAGGACCAAATGCTTGAAAATTTCTAGGATAATACTACATATGAGTGTTATAGCTGTCAGGCAATAACATTTCACCTAAAAGGTTATTTTTCTATACTAAATTGTATGAAAAAACATGGGGGAAAGAAAAATTTCTACTAAGCTTAGAATGGGATTACTTAAATTAAAAACTTAAGTTTTCAAATGTTTAAAATTTCTCCATAAATATGAAAGTTTAAATTTCTTAGTCTAATAATAATGTTTTTTAAAAATTCCAAGTTACCAACTTATAGGTATTTATCACAATCATTCCTGAAGCTGAAAATGGTTTCAAACACAGTTGTTGTTTTGATGTAAATATCCAGAAACGCTAACCCTCTTTTGTCCCATATACAAATAGCTCAAGTAAAGGAAAGCCACATGTGCCTTAGCCAACAGATTCTACATACCCCAAAAACACAATTTAAGATGAAGTATTTTTTTAAAAACTTATGTTAGTTTTATTATGTAAACATATAGGCACACATGCGCGCACACACACAGAAAGAAGTGCATGTGCACAAATACAAGCCCATATTAAGAGATTCACCAGTACATGCCTTCATGCAGTCATCATGAAAAAAATTATAGCCAAGCACTATCTGTGCGCGCAGGATTATACTTCAGTGAATAAAACAGTCAAAACTCTTGGCTTCTGTAGCACTTTTGCCAAAGAAAATAAACATATAAATACATAAGTTACATAGTACAATAGACTCTTAGTTAACCAGCACCCATAGGAACTGGTAGATGCCAGGTAAATGTAAGGTAGACTCTCATTTAACCAAACTCAAGCAACCAGCAAATTTTACTGGTTCCTTGACCTCCAGCTAATGTATTGTACGTTAGACTATGATTGGTGCTTAGGAGAGCAAACAGAGCATGGTGAGAGAGGGGGTTGAAGTCTCAAATGGCGTAAGAGTTAGGGCTCATGGAAAAGGTGACAACTGAGCAAAGGCTTGAAAGAGGTTAAGGACTGTCTCACAGACATTTAGAGAGTATGTTTCAGTCAGTGCTACAGTTCTGAGACAGATGGTAACTTCTGTGTTTGAGAAAAATTAAGAGCCAGGGTGGCAAAAAATAGTAAAAGATAAATTCAGGGAAGGAAGGCAGTATGGGGAACAGATTGTGTAAGGCCTTGTAAGTCAGCGTAAGAACTCTGATTTTTACTTGGGAGAAAATGAGGAACCAGGGAAGGGTTCTGTGAAGACATATAATGTCAGCTGATTTTTGTTTATAAGTCACTCAGGTTGATGAGAATAGACTGTAAGCAAGCAAAGTGAAAGCAACAAGAAATAATCCAGATAAAGAACGAAGATAATGAAGATGGCTTGGACCAACATAAGCAGATGTTGGGAGAAGGGGCCAGATGCTACGTAAACAGCAGATTCTCTGTTAACCAAAATTAAAACAACTGGCACTCTCAAGCAACTGGCAAAAATAAAAAAATCAAAGAAATAATATTACATTTATCCGGCACGGGTGCTGGTTAACTGAGAGTCTACTTACATTTATTAGGCATCTACCAATCCCCACAGGAGTCAATTAACTGAGAGTCTACAGTATTTCGATGGTAATAGGATTTGCTCACAAAAGTGAGATAGGAGGGAAGTCAAGGATAGGTCAAAGGTTTCCAGACTGAGCAAATGGAAGGGCTTGCCATTAAAAGAGATGGAAAACACGGAAGGGGACAGAAGGGTTTACTACCTTTTGATTGAGAGGAATAGGAAATTCAGTTTTGGGTATTTTATGTCTGATATGTCAAGTGGTGATATCAAGTAGGCAATTGGATATACAAGTTGTAAGGCCAGGGCAGAATTCTGAGCTAGAGATAAAAATTAGGTAGTAGTGAGCACACACATTGTATTTAAAGCCATGAGAGTAGGTAAGATCACCAAGTGAAGTACCGGTAAAGAATTCAAGGAAAAAAACCAAACTCCCTTTTTTTGAAATATGAAATAATATTTCTGAAAATTTTTTACATGCCTTTAAAGTAAACCTTAACATAAATGTCACACATGAAACTAAATTTATCCCTAGGTTATAAAATGAAAAAATTAGTTCATGCATCATAAAGCAATTTCATGTAGATAAAACTTTAAAAATTAAAAAAGAAGCTTTAGGAACAAAGAAATATTTAAGACACATCACAATAACAGAAAAATAGAAAACAAACACCAAACAATAATGAGAAGCATTAAATCAATCAATATTTATTTAGGTTAAATAAAAGTTATATTCTACCTATAAGACATTCTATTGGCGTATGATCCACATGCCTGTTGTTTCTATTGAGGAAACTCACTACATGAAGGTTTTAAGAGAAATTTGCTTAAAACTGGAATAAAATCTTCTGAGACTGTGGAAATGTCTTCTTTTGAAGTGTTATAAATAGGACATACTGTCACAGTTTTGAAATTGGTGTTTCTAACCATTCCCTTAAGAATAAATAGTCTTAATAATCTTAGCATCATTCTGTCTTTTGTGACAGTATGTATTATCATTCACTGACAGCTATCAATTCAGAAAGATCATTAAAAATGCGTAAGTTCTTTCAATGAGGAAACACTTTAATATGTTAGAGAAAACAAGTAAACATAAACGTTTTTACTCTGTATTGCCTCTGCCCAAAGATTACAATGGTAACAGTTCACCAGGCACAGGCTTATTTAGGTGAAATGTGCTTTGGAGGAATAAATATGAAGGAGTTAATGCCCACCGAGGAACTGATTCACATTCTGACTGCAGCCACATTTATGGAAATGACGGGGAATGTTCTATGCAAATGTCTTTCTACGGTATACTGACAGAAGAAAAACCTGTAGGGAAAGAAGCCCGTTTAGCTACACTGGTTTCACGGATGCAAAGGAAGGCAGTATTTCTAAAGGATCAAGTAGTAAACAAGGTTTTCATGCCAGTTAACAATAACATCTTGAAGTTGAACAAAATAGTAGATAAATCTGTATTTTTATAGCACTGAACTCAACTGCAAAAATCAGCATACACTTTTTCTGTATTCAACAATAACTCTGCATAACTAGTAGAAGATTAATTTCTCCTCCACTTTCAAAGTTGTGAATCAAGAAACTTGCCACTGACCTAATACTATTTATTTAATTTCTGGTGCTTGGTGGTCAACTATAGCTGTCTTTTAAATATAGCATTTTCACTCATTATTATCTCCTATAAATTGGACATAAAATGAACATGGCAAGGGATTTCATTTTTCTTTTTTGTGACAAAATTTAAATTGTAAAAATAACCTGCTTGTACCCAAGACAATGCAATACTCCAAATCAGCCAGGAAACTTTTAACATACTCAGTCTTCTCAATAGTTCGAAGGGATATAAAGTAGTAGTAAACATGGAATTCTAACAATACTAAGTTTGCTTTGTCTACTGAACACTGTAAACTGGAACAATCTCCCAGCACTATGGAGCAACAAAGAACATGCAAACTATAATGGCAGTGAGCTAAAATGCATAATTCATGTTAAAAAATGGTTGGGAAGCTCTAAGCTTATACTTTATAAATGTATAAATACATTTATAAAGTATTTTGTGTCACTTTGGCTGTGGAAAGGAATCTGAAGAAATTAAAAACAGCTATAGCACATGAGGACACAATCCATACAGCTGTAATGCTGGTCACTCTTTATGTAAGCAGATGGGAAAAAAGCTAGGCAGCTTTTTAGAATTAGTAATTGAAGGGAACTGCTCTAATTATGTGTACCAACTTGATAATACATCCATTAACTGTAGTGCAAAGTACAAGAATACTTTTCAAACTAAGTGTTCTCTTTAGGATTCTCTCTGTAGTTTCCAATGGTAGAGAAATAATCACTATTCATTTTTCTCAGAATAGGCAATTATTTGTAGGTTTTTATAGAGTATACATCTTTTATATTCATCACAAACTACCAAATAACAAACAGCTTTTCAACTGTACGGGGCTAAGGAATAGGTTTAAACAAGTAATGTTAAGTGAAAAATGTTCTCACTATCTGAGGCATACTAGTCTTCATCTATAGTTTACTGTTCAAATACTATCTTGATAAATATAGCTAAGTTGGACAGCTATCAACATTTGATATCTGTCTCTAAACAAATGATATACTAGATCTACAGACCTAAATAGATGGCCAGAATGGCTAAGACCAAAAAAAAAAAAAAAAAAAAAAAAGAGAAGAGTGTCTTTGCCTTCTAAGACAACAGAGTTAATGAGTATATTGTATTGCCTGGGTCCAAATATTTGGAAATAAATGCATCTCATAAATTTGACTTCCATTCTCTAATTAATTTGAAGAAATAAAAAAAGTTTAACTCAAAGCATAGAAGGGCATATAATTACATATTCTACATACACAATCACAACATATTTAAATGTGACTAAAAGACTTGGTTAATGTATAAAAATAAATTGCATTAAGATGCCTCCACAAATGGAAAAAAAAATACACATTTCCACAAATATATCCTGAACATCGATAACGTAAGAAATAGAAAATGATAAACAAAATCTTTTAAGTCTTATCCACCAAAATTTCAATTCCAAAGGATAATACCGACTGTCCTTAATTTGGATTGAAATAACTTTTACTAGATTTACTTCTCAAAAAATGTTTACCAAGTAAAATAGAAACTCCTTTTATTATGGTCTGTAAGTCAGATAATAATCGTGAGAAAACCTAAACACCTTGTGATTTGAGTGGCTTACAGAACAACTGAAATTATATCTATAGGAATACAAACTGTGAATAAATTCAGCAGGCCCAGACACTTGTTGAATTGGACTAGTGGTTCTTTAAATTGACAAATCACTTAAAATGGCCAAAAGACATTCAAAGTGGACTGCCTATAATTGTGACACACAAACCATTTACCTTTTCCTTTCTTCTATTCGCATTTTAAAGAAGAAATATTAAAATTAGGAGGTATAAAAATATCTATTCAGCAAATTTGTCCAATGGCTTTCCATACACGAAGACACATACCCCTATTGTGATCTGGCCCCAGACTGCTTTCTACCGTCACCTCTTACCACTACCTCACAATCACTGCACCCCAGACCAGCAGCGTTCTTGCTGGTCCTGTAGTACACCAAGTGCATTCAGGGCATTCGTTCCTCTCTTCGCCTATAATGCTTTTTCCCTGGTTATCTTCATTCAGATCTCTGTTGAAATAGTATTTCCTCAGGAAAAACTTCATGACCATGTATCTAATGCAACACTGTCATTAACCCTTCATGCTACTGTTTAATTCATAGCCCGGATTTCACTGATATATTCCCAGTGCCAAGAACAGTGCCTGGCACATGAAGGTAATAAATATGGCAACTCAGTAAGAGAATAAAAATCCATTTAATCCACACATTTTGGATTGTGTATTAAGGGTCAGACATTCTAAAGTCTGGAGATGCAGATAATCTATCACAGTGTCCCCTCTCAAGAAACTAAGTAGGAGGTAAAGACACAAATACGTAATCAAAGTATTATACTTTGATAACACAGAATAATATGTAGAACTGTTAGGAGGGAGAAGGTTCTTACAGTCACGATGGGCTAAAAAACAGTCCACTGTCCTTGTTAGATCATCGACAAACTTAACCAAATGTGTTCTCAGGCGTAGCTATAGTTACAACCAATTAAAAAGAAGATGAGTAAGGCACAGAGAAAAAATCTTCACAATGTTTTGAAGAATTAATTTACTAAATATGATAGCTTTTTCATCCTAAAAAACTGGAAGATTAGTATTAAAGAATTTGCAACTTCAAGTGCTATTAATCTTTTCATACAAACACATGAGAGCAGTCCAGAAAAAAAATCCAGCTATGAATCCCTCTATTTTTCACATTACATGGCTGGTTACTTTCCGGACAGCCCTTGAATATGCTTTACTATTTTAGGGTATTTAACCATTAAGAGTAAATTGGCATATAGCTAAATTAAAATAAGCACAAAATAGTCCTTACCTGAATTTCTAAAATCATTCTGTCAATCTCATCTTGTTGGCTGTCTATTATCTAAAACACAGGAAATATATCAGTCTGAATCCAATTATTTTTTTCCATTGCTTTTTTAGAAGTACCAATATTTCAAGAAAACAAAGAAAATCACAGAGAATTATGAATTTTTATTTAAAAATTCAGGGGGTAATTTTTTTAAATAAAAGTATTCACACTAAGTATCCTTTAAATAGCCATATGATTTGGATCATACATATGTGAAACAGTAAAAGTCTTTCTCTACTTCCTGATAAAAATATTCTTTAAGTAATGCAATTTGTAAAAATAACTTTGAAAAAGACTTTGAATAATTTAAGAAGGAAAAAGGTATTCTCTTGTTTTTATTAAGAAGTAATATAATATCCTTTATTTGGCTCTTATTCAGATTTACTTAAATTGCCACTTTCTTGCTAAATAAAATATTCAAACTAAAAATTCCATAAGCTACTAAATATTAGCAAAATAAAAATTAAATAACTAAATATCAATACACATAACCACCTAAGATGGATTTCACATTTATTATCAAAGATGTGCACTGACCTTACTAGCATTTGCATTTTGTTCTCGCAGGTTATCATTTTCATTCTGAAGCTGTTTTGCATCTAACATAGGAAGGCGGATTCCGTCTTCAAGGCATCTTTCTACTTTCTGCTGCAAACTGTTTTGTTTCAGAAAGACAATTATATGAAGAAAATAAGCTCTACAAGCTGACTCTGGTAGAGGACTTCAAAATAAAATGAAGCCCCTTCTTAGGGTCTACAGTATTTTTTCACCAAGTAATAATTAAGACCTACAGATAGTATATGCATAAGTTTGAATACCTATATTTCATACAAACAAGAAATATAATGGAGGCTGATCTTCTTTACAGAAATGTCAAATCTGAGACCAGAGTCAAGAGTTGCTTAGTACATGACATTCTAGGCCCTAGTGATGGCCCTTATGACCCTAATCTGAGCTCTGCAATCTAAGCCCTCTTCGTCCCTTCTCCCTGCAAAGGAGAGTTCCTTGGTTAACATGATTGTGCTAGGGAGCCTAAGAATATGAATATATATCTCTGTCCTTCATTCTGAGCTCAGCAAAAGTTTGCTTGTGTTGGTAAATAATGGCACTAAAGGAGTTTTCATAAATTACAAACATATAGGTATTATACTGCTTGGTAATAAAATACTACTTGTCATAAAAAATTGGCTTATTTCTATTTCAGAGTAAGTGTTTTCCCAATTCCATGTCAAGACAGTACTATGTATTTATAACATTCCAAGAGAATTAAGTTACATTAAAACCATTAAGGACGTTCATACTTAAAAAAAAAAAAAAAGAGCCACCCATGAGGAGGGAAAAATGTACTGTTATAAAAAATACCAAGTGAGTTTTCTTTACTGTATCCATTTTCATTTTGTTTATGTTATGAGGCATGCTCACTTAGGTAATAAATCTCCTGAACAGCAAAATTACCAACCATTGCATTACATACTAGAGATCCCACCCACGTACTTACTTACATTTTTATTTCTAATGGAAAACTTTTCTCATATCATTTTTTAAATTCCAAAAGTTCTTATGTATTCATCAAACAGGAAACTTACAAATATTACATAAAAACAGAAAACTAACGATATAATTCATTACATCTGAACTTCTGGAACTTGAGGAAGTTCATATAGCTGAGGAAACTGAAATAATACCCCTACCCCAAAGACAAGTGACACCATACCCATACAAGTCTTAAAGAATTATAGAAGACTTTCTTTGGTCCTTTAACATTCATCAAGAGAATCAAGAGATATTTTCTGGGATAGTATCATCCCAGAGAGCATCAAGATAAAATTTAAAAATGGAAAATGTATTTTAAAATACACTGTGCAAAATTTTTCCAAACCAAAAATACTAGGCTCAACGTTTTACAAAAACTTATGAGAGAAAAATCTAAAAAAAAAAAAAAAGTAGGTATAAAATATATTAAATATGTAAATGTACACAATGGAACAAAAACAAACATTCAAATTATTTTGAGGTGTTCCTAGTTCTGTATTACAAAACAACACAGGATTGAGTTTATGATCATAATGTCCTATCAAACACAACAGATACACTACCTCTTTTCATTTTATCAGTAAGATGAAAGAAAAAGACAGAGTGGTACCTCGGTACTCATCGCTAATTAGTTCGGAAGCCGAGACAAGTACCATACAAATGAGTACGACATAAAATTTTCACATCAAAATTCATCCAGTACCAAATTCGACAAGTTTTAAAGCAGCTGAGTACCAAAGTATAACTGCACATGGCTGAATTAATGGAGGTAGGAAATCTGTTTTGAGACTAAAGAGGATATAAGATGGGTTATAAAGGGGAAAACTAAACAGCAAGAAAGCAGAAAATAGGAAAATAAAGGTAGATTTGAAAGTAGATGAATTTTTTGGAGCTGGCATTAGAAACACTGAAAATTGAATGATCCCAGAAATAAAAATTATCTGCACTAAAATCCAAGAAAAAAAAAGTAAAGAGACCAGCCCTATTGGAGACTTTGAAAGTATTAATAGTAGTAAAGCAGTATTAACATGGAATTATCAGATGTATTTTAGTTAAACAACTGAGAATACACTGAGTTACATATAATTGATATAAGCACAATAAGTGTATTTCTTAAATTTAGTTTTTTGTTGCTTTGTTTTCTTACTCTTCAGGGTAGTTTGATCTATTTGTGACTGATATTCTATTAAGTTCTACAAAATAGAGTCCTTGTGTATGCATAGATAACACAGTTCTCCAGGTTTTTCAGAAATCCAGTATTCACTTCCTAGCTTAACTATTTTAGCTAAATAAATAAAAAATGATATTCACTCTAATTCTAATTGTATTAATTTTCTTCACTTTGACATATCTCATTAAACACTGCAGTTTGAGTATTTGAGCCCTATTTTTGCTATTAATATTAAAAAATAATAAAAATAAAAATTTTACTTATATTTTAACAAAGACATCAGATAGTTTCCTCCCCAAAAGTTTTTTATTCTCATCTAAAACATTTGGCGAGATGTACACTGCATCAAAATGGTACAACTGGGACAGTATGTTTCAGTGGTATAATACTTCTGGTTCTTAAAATTATATCTTTAAGATAATAATAGAGTAATAATTATGTATTTTAATTGAAATGCTTTATGAAAAAAAACAAGTAAGTTAAAAATAACATAAAAGAATTACTGAAGGTTTTCTTACCTTTGAACTGTAGTTACCAACTCCTTTTCTTTCTTTTTCTGGCATATTAACTGTGCTTCCTTCTCTTGACACTGTTTTTTAATCTCTTCCAGCTTTTTTTCTGTATCTATCAAAGTCTCTTGCAAATGCTTATTTTTTTCTTCTAGAACCTGCAGCTAAGGAAAAAATTTTTTAAAGTTCATAAAACATGGGCTATTAAATGTATTAAATGTATTTCTATTAGAAACTGCTACTGTGTCCTTAAGGATTAACAGACTATGGTTAACATCACATGTCTTAATTTCATCTACTTAATTAAACTTCATCTCCTCCTTCATGTAAAGAGAGCTGCGACATTAGAATTATGGAGAAGAGGAGAACGGGTCAAAATTTTCCAGAAAACAAGAGAAAGGAAGGTGAAAGCTCTCAATTTGGGGGCATTTTTAAATTTTATTATTAATTGTGATAAAATATAAATAACATAAAATCAGTAGTGTTAAATACATTTGCATTGTTGTACAACTAATCACCACAACTCTTTTCATCTTGCAAAGCAAACCCCACGCCCATTTACAACCCCATCCACCTCTCCCCTCAACCCCTGGTGAACACCCTTTGACTTTTTGTCTATGAATTTGACTACTATAGCTATTTCATATAGTATTTATCTTTTTGTGACTAGATTTTTTTCACTTGAAAACTGTGCCCAGGTTCATCTATGCTGTAGCATGTGCCAGAATTTCCTTCCTTTTTAAGGCTGAATTATATGTCTATACCACATCATTTATCAATGGACACTGGGTTGCTTCCACCTTTGGGTTACTGCAAATAATGCTGTTATGAACACGCATCATGCACAAACGTCCGTTTGAAACCTTGCTTTTAATTATTTTGGGTATGTACCCAGAAGTGGAATTGATGAAACATATGGTAATTCTACTTTTAATTTTTTGATAAACTGTCATATGACTTCCCATAGTGGCTACACCATTTTTATTGTCAACATTTACTTTCTGTTTTTATTTTTTTTAATATATTAGCCATCCTAATGGGTGTAAGGTAGCATGAATCCATGTTTTTCACTCTGCATTCCTTGCTGTCCTGGCTCATGCCAACTCCTGTGCTCCTTCTTTAGTTCCTTCCTCTCTTAGTTTTATAATTTATAAATTAAATAAAGAATGTGTTATACATCTAGAGTTACAGAATAATGACACTCCATAAATTAGACCAAGGATTCTCAACTGGGAGTATCCCCACCCCAGGAGACACTGACATTTGGAAATGTCTGTAGACATTTCTTTTGGGAGGGAGGAGCAGAGCAGTGTATTGGTACCTAGTAGCTAGAGGCCAGAAATGCTGTTAAGCACCCTTTAATATACAGGACAGAATTCCACAACAAAATATTATCCAGCCCCAAAAGTCAATAGTGCAGAGGCTGAAAATCCATGATTAAAAAGACTTAGAAAAAACTGAAGAGTAGGTTTAATGAGTTTATAATAACATTTCAAGAGGGCAGGCCTCACGGAGTTGGCATATTGGGTGGCGTATTGTTAAGAAAGGAAAATGGTCAAAAAAGAAGTCAGAGGAGTAAACAGAGGTCATAGAGTAAAATGTAAAAAATCATTTAATGGAAAAACTACTAAGAATGAGGAAAGCAAATCAAATACCAGGAGTGATAGTCCAAAAAGGTCTCTTAAGCCTTGGGGGATCCCAGAGTATCAGCAAAAGTCAAAACTGAATACAGGGGCATGTATGTGTGTGCACAGGATGGGGTATCAGACGGATTTAGAAGTTACCTTTCAAGTAGTTCCAATAGAACGTTAAGTGATGGAGTTAACACACAGATTGATTAGCAAGGTAACTACATATTAACAACAAGAAATATCTATTCATACTTAGATAAACAAAGTTTCTAATTAGTTAATCCTAAAAATAGCCATTAAACACAAAGATTAACTTCTAATTCACCAAATATATAACAAAAATTTTAAATTATAAAAATTAATGTTAGGGGGACTTCTTTAAAACAAAAAAGTAAATACTAAAAGAGCAGTTAACTACGTATCTATCAACAGTTACTCTGAATGGAAATGAATTAAATGTTCTAATCAAAATACAGGGCAGCTGAATGGAAAGAGAAATCACATTAGGTGGTGAACTTATTATACATCAAGTTGACAATGCACTGTAGAATTGTATGCCTGAAACCTATGTAATCCTTGCTAACAGATGTCACCCCAATAAGTCTAACAATAAAAATGAATTAAAAAAAAAAAAAAAAGAAAGCATGACCCTTACATATGCTGCCTATAAGAGACTCACTTCAGATGGAAAAACACAGAGACTGAAAATAAAAGAATGAAAAAAGATATTTCATGAAAATGGAAAGAAAACAAACAAAAAGCTGGAGTATAATATTTACATCAGACAGAACAGGCTTTAAACACAAAAGCTTAACAAGAGACAAAGCTTCTTTAGGTACATAAACGACTTCTGGGTGTTTATCCAAAGAAACCCAAAACACAACTTCAAGGGGACATGTGCATCCACATGTTCATTGCACAATTATTTACAATGGCCAAGATATGGAGGCAGCCTGGGTGTCCATCAAAGGATGAATAAAGAAAGAAAAGTGATACATATATACAATGGAACACTGCTCAGCCATGGATGGGAATGGGTTTTTGCCATCTGTGCTGGCAGGGACGGACCTGGAGGCTACTGTGCTGAGTGGAGTATGTCAGAGAAAGACACATGCAATGTAATTTCACTTATATGTGGAATCTAAAGAACAAAACAAATCAGAAACAAGCTCATAGGTATAGAGAGCATTTTGATGGTTGCCAGATGGGAGGGGGACCATGGGGGTCGGTGCAAAAGGGGAAGGGATTAAGAAGTACAAATTGGTGGTTACAAATAGTCATGGGGATGGATATAGGGCATAGGATAAGGAATAATAATATTTTAATAACCAGTATGGTGTCAGATGGGCTGTAGATTTATCAGAGTGATAAATGGGAGGAGGGAGGGTAAAAAAAGTGAAGGGATTAAGAAGTACCCAGTGACTATTACCAAACAGTCATGGGGACGTAAAGTAAAGGATAGGGAATATAGTCAATCATATGGAATAACTATATATAGTGCCAGGTATAGTCAGGGAAATCACTTATTAAATAATATGAATGTCTAACCACTACACTGTACACATGAAATCAATATAAAATAATACTTAATGTAAATTATAACTGAAAATTTTAAAAGGGGGGGTGAAGGAGAATAAAGAGGTTCAAATTTCCAGGTATAAAGCAAATGTGTTGTGGGGATGTAATGTACAGTATGGGGACATAGTCAATAATATTGTGACAGGGTGGTACAGTGTCAGATGGGTGCTGCTGGACTTATTATGGTGATCGCTTCTTTAGGTGCATAAACGCTGATAAACGATGGGGTACACCTGAAACTGAATATTGTATGTTACCTATATTTTAATTAAAAAATCTTAAAAAAAATAAAGGCATAAGTACTAAACTCTAAAAAAATTAAGAAATTCCCAAACATCAACTTAAAATAATGCTATCACCATTTAAAGATGAGCATTTTATTTCATGTTACCTGTACACTCTGACTCTGTACATCATCTAGAGTTGGAAGATCAGCCAGATACTTTTCCAAGGTCTCGATTCTTCTTTGCTTTTCTTTGTTTTGTTCAGATTCCTTCTGGCATTTTTTTTTCAGGCTGTTGATGTATCTATCTCTGGTTTTAAGCTAAGAAAAAGATTATAAACCTTCTGTGGTTTTGTGTCATTAAAAACATAGTAACAAAACAAACACTCTAATCTTAGACATCACTGAATTCTCCAACAGTTCCTGGTTATAGTTAATACCACCACCAACTCAAGTAAGATTTCCCTTGCTCCATCAATTCTAACATTCACATTTCTTCAAATTTTCATATCACTGAAATTGAGTTTTTGGAATTTTTTGTTTTCTTTTACAACTGATGGCATCATATTAATAGTATAAACTGCAGTCAGCCAGGTAGCGGTAATGATGTAGTTTATACTGCCTGTACATGGTGAAAACTTAGTCAAGGCTATTCATATTGTTGGCTTTTCAACAGTGTTATGTACATGCTGAAACTATATGTTGAGTTTAAATAATGTTTAAAATATCTTTAAAAATGTTACATTATAATTTGCACTGAAAAAAGATACTGGGTACCCCAAAAGACACAAACAGCTATGGGGTATAATTTCAAAACCAATGAATTAAGTCATTCTCTGAAGGAATAATTCCAATTCTTATTTCTTGCAAAGCTATAACCCAAATGTTTTATATGAAGAATGGAAAATGCCTACGAATAATTAAAACTCTTCTGTTACTAAAAATCTTGGCAAAGAAATTGCTTATCATGTACTAAAGTAATGTAATCAAAGCTAGGAGGGCTTACTAAAATGATCAAAAACTAAGTAAGGCCCTTCAGGTCATGAGAAGAATTTGATTTTTATTTTAAAGACAATGAGGTGGCACTGATGGGTTTTAACCAAGTAAAAGGACTGGTTCTTCTTTTGAAAGGTTCAGTCCTCCACACTATCAAGAATGGATGTGGGAGGCCATGGAGCAACTGGAACTCTCAAACATTAGTACTGAAAGTGTTAAACGGTACAATGCTTGGAAAAACTTAAGAGTTTCTTGTAAATTAAATATCTACCCTATGAACTGTATGACCCAGAAATTCCACTGTTAGGAATTTATCCAACAGAAATTAAAACATACGTATACAAAGAATCTGGTTACAAGAATGTTCACAGCAGCCTTATTCATAATTCATAACTGCAAACAATCCAGATCTCCCAGAGCAGGAGAGTAAACACATTTTATATAATAAAGTATAACTCGAGCTGTATAATAAAGTATAACTCAGCAATTGGTAAGAACAAACTACCAATACATACAATATAAATAAATCTCAAAGACCGTGAGTAAAATAAAGCAGACACAAAAGAATGCATACTGTGTGACTCCATTTATATGAAGTTCAATAAGACTCAAAACTAATCTATAGTGAGATAAATAGTGTTTCAGGGAGGAAAAGGAAACTAACAATGAAGAAGCACAAAGGAACTTCTCGGGTGATTGAAATGTTCTGTGTTTCATTTTAGATAGTAGTTATGTAGGTATATATTATTAGCAACACTTACCAAACTGAAAACCTAAGATCTGTATATTAATTATGCTTTGATTTTAAATATATAATAAATAAAATATACAGAATTACAGCAATAAAAAAAAGTAGAGGGAGGGAAAGAGCTAGGACAAGAGTAGATTCAGAGTGAGTGAAGAAGAGTCTATTAAAAAAGCTTTGCCAAGCGATAATAACTTGAACCATGCTGGTAGTTGAACCATACAAACTGAGTCTATAAATATTTAGGCGACAAGCTTGATTAGGCTTAGTAAAGTTTCTAGCATGAGTAACTGAATATATGGTAATGAACATTGAAGAAAATTTTGTTTTGTTTAATTCAGAAGAATAGGGCAGTCAGAGGCAAATTAAGAATTGCATTTAGGACATGAAAAGTTTGAAATATTGTTAAGACAGCCAAAAGAAGCTATCAAATAGGTAGGTAGTATATAAATCGATTTTATTAAGCACTGGACACCAAAAGCAATAAAAGAAAAAATTTAGATAAAACAAAAATAAATTTTAAAATTATAACCACTGAATCATCATAATTTTCACATACTCTTTTAATTAGCAAGTCTCAGGCGAGAAAATATTTTAATCCCTCCCACATCTGTATGACCAATGAGTATTTCCTTAGCTCTCTCCAAATGGTGGTATTATACCAAGCCCCCAAAATATACAGAAGAAACAGGTACTTAAGGTTCAAGTTATTCAAGATAAAATACATCTTACAGTTAGTAAGAGAACCCATGCAAAATTTCTGTTTTTGGAAGGTAAAAATTTTAGTAACAGTTTTTAGTTCTCTACTATAATAGCTCCAAATCTCCCTGCAAAAATCATGGTGACCTGCTTCAAGATCATTTGAATAGAAGGTTCAGTTAATAGAATAATAAGCTGGGTATATCAAGAGAGGCAACCAGCTTAAGGATCTGTGCCTCTTCAGTAAATTAGGGCTAGCAGGTATCCTACTTTATCTTCAATAATATTATAAAGGAATGAGATGAAATATGTAAAAATACTTTAATACAGGCAGGAAGGTCAAATAAATGTATAGACGTATTGGGTATAAATAGGTATTTGGCTTTTAGCTACTTATTCTGAATCAGGGGCTTCAGCTTAAATAACTTGAAATCATTGCTTATGAAACAAATAGCACCTTGTTTCATCTATCAATGCTTCATGACAAAGAAACAGCGCAAAAAGGAAAAGGAGCACAAGTTAGTGGTGACACATCTCAGTGTAGGCAACTATCTTTAAAAAGGTTTCACTATTAGCTAGAAAAATATACAGCGGTATTGTTATCCCTCAAGAAAATGCCTGGATTTATGTAAATAGGGTTTCTCCGAAGTCACTACAAAACTAATCACTCCAGTACAAATTTACAGCCTGGTATGACACACGGCACAGAGTAGCTGACAGACAAGTAATTACATGGTGAAGGAATACCTGGACTTAATTTAATTATTAAAAATACCTACCTTTTCCTCCAATTTCTTCTTCTCTTCGCTAAACTGGCTTATTCTCTGTTTGAGAAACTGATTAAGCTGTAAAACCTCTTTCTCAGTAGATGCGAGTTTTTGTTCAAGTTCCTCTTGGTGAGAAGTGCACCCTGGCTGGTCTGAAAGAGGAGTCTGCAGCGAAGTGTTCTCATATTGTGGCTATTGGGAAAGAAAGAAAAAGTTAAGACTTTAAAAGTTTACTTACTTGTTTTGAATAAATGGAAAGAAACTAGAAATGAAGTATACAGTACAAAAAGCAAGTACATGCAAGTTTTAGCAACAAACAGACCTTGGCATAAATTCCAGCTTGTCACCAGTTTAAACACACACACACACACACACACACACACAGAGGCAGAGTGAAACTGGCAAAGTGTAAGATAGCTGTACGTGTAGTAGTTATGGAAAGGCTTTACATAAGTTTGTGTGTGTGTGCATATATATATCTAAATGCCTCCATAAGCTTGAATCAAGGGCTTGAAGAACTCAGACTTTCCCAAAAGGTGGAAATGCAATTCGAAAATGATATAAATAGCATTTATTAGGTGCAGGGTATTTCAGAGATGACTATCTTCTAAAATACTGCTGTTCCCTGTCTTTACTTCCGGACCCCACTTGCTTCACTCCCTGCAACATCTGATCAACACCAGGCTTCAACAACGACTCAGGTAGACTGACAACTCCTCAATCTCTCATCTCTCCCTCAGACCTGATTCCATTAGTATCACCCTCATTCTTCATCTCGGTCCCCAATTTAAACACATAAGGTCAACTCATTACTTTTCTCCACTAAACCTATTCCTGACGTAGTAGTCTCTATCCTGGGCATTAACTATGCAAACCAACCAGTGTTCACCATCTAAAATTAGGCCATCATTCTCTCTCGCCACACTAAAGTCACTAAATCTTATAGCCCATGCTTGGAAGCACACATGTTTAATAAACACTATTCCTCTCATTCTAACCAACATTGTTTTAAAATTCAGGTGTTCCTTTAACTTTTAGACTTCTGCGATAGCCCCCTAACTGACTGCCCTGCCTCCAATACCATCCATTTTAAATCAAGTCTCGTATGCCATCCGAGTAACCAAACTGGGACACTTGGACAGTAAAGAGGTGCTCTCAATTATGCCAGTACCATAGGCACTAACCGGAACTGTCTCTAAATGCGGACTGATGGAGCCTCTCCTTCTCAAGCCTCTGACAGAATCTGAGCCCTGCTTACCTCCACCTGCATCTCTCAGCAGTTGTCCTCTCTCACTGTACACTTCATCTATACAGAATTTATATCCTTCACATGCAGTACCCATAACTTATACATCACTTCTCTACGGCTATGGTCTGAGCTCACCAGGCTCTCAGATTAGATGTCCCTTCTTGCAGGGTGCCTAAGATGGCTCTTGGAGGACTGGTGACGTGCTCTTCGCAGGCGTTCCCATAGCAAGTCATGTATGTTGCTTTTTGGCAACTCCAACATACTGCAATTGTTCATTGTTTATCTGTGTTCCTCATGAGACTGTTCGCTCTTGGAGGAAAAACCCATTTTATCCACATTTGTATTATTAGGGCCTAAAAGTACCTTACCCATAGCAAACATAAACAATTCTTGAAGAAATGGATAAACATGTTTTTATATATAGTCCCCCTCTGTGGCCTTCCAAGATGAAGACAGAAACTGTTCTTCACGTCTGTGGCCCCAGCATTTAACACATTAGATGTTTATGTTTAGTCAGACGGGCTCATTTGTAAAGGTGGGGCTTACATACAAAATGCTCATTAGAACCCAAGGACTTGGTAGTAGAAAAAACAGCTGAAGATAAAAAAAACAGAAAAATATTATATAAATGGAAACAAATGGGATAATAAGGAAGTAAAACAAGAAATGATGCATCAATGAAGCTTAATAAGAATGAGTATTATTCAACTGGCTTTTCAAAGATTCACATATATGCGTATGGAAAGGAGGTTGCATTCCTTGTTTTTAACAGAAGAAAAGCATCCTTCATAATTTTTTTTTTTCCTTTAAGTAGTCGGCTTAACCACAGGTTGAAATTTTAGTATAAGGCAGTGGTTCCCAACCTTTTTCCACTTGTGTACCCCCTCCCATTTCTATAAACTGCACCCCTTGTTTTTAAAACCGCTGGTTTCAAATACTGACACTTTTGTTCAGTGCCTATCATAATGTAAGAGAGTGGAAATGAGGTAATAAGTTAGGAAAGAAAAATTACTACACTAAAAGTACAAACCACAGATTTCATTTTACAATCTTCATAACACAGTTAAATACTGATAAGATGATCAACTATTTAACAAACTTTTAATTTATTATTTAAACATTTATTTGTGCTATCTGAAAAGTCAGTAATAATTGTTATGCAGATCACTAGCCAATTGAAACACAGTGAGATCATCGAGCTTGCTTTAATGCACTTAAGTCTCTTGAAATTAGGCTCAAAAGATGCAAGATGCAGTCTTAAATCAGGATTTGCATTAAGCATGCATTATACCTTATGTTTTATGAAGGTGTAGGAAGAAAAAGCTCTCTCCGCTAGTTCAGTATTAGTAAATGGCAAGAGGTATTTGAATGCCTCTCACTGAGTTGTTCGTATTCCTGACATCTACCCAGAAAGTAGTAAGATGCTTTCTTTCAAAATCAGAATTTAAAGAATTGGTTGAAAAGTTCGACTAACTGCTCTTTTTCATTATTTGGTAGTTTAGCTTCTTTGAAGAATTCTTAATGGAAGTAATCTGCAATCCAGTTGTTTTCTGTTCCATGAGGGAAGTACTTATAAAAGGACACTTTAAGACCTTCCAAGTGACTTACAATACTCTCTTTCACGTTTTTGGGATGGGGCAAATCATTCGCAGATAAGAAGTTGTGCAGAGTTTCAAAATTTCAGGCTGACCATTTTCAATACACGCTTTTGGAAAGTCCAGTTTTTTAATCATTGAGTCAATTTTGTCGGTTACTTTGAACATAGTGATTGAGCTGTTTTGACGTCCCAAGTTGAATTTGTTTATTTCTAGAAAAATATCTGATAAATATGCAAGACTTTGAAGCCAATCACTGTCCTGAAACTTTGGAGCAAGAAGGAAACAATGGTTGGAACTTCATGTCTAAGTTCCAACAACTGTGTTAAGTACTTTGCTATGAGATAGCTAACTTACCTCCAAATGCAAAAGGAACAGCTGTGAGTGCTGTTAATTTCTTCACACAGCACTTTAAACCATCTGGAGGTTCGTGATTGTGACTTAATAAAATTTACAACTTTTACAGCCTCATCAAGAACATCTTTCAGTTCACTAGGAAGAGGCTTGGATGTAAGACTTTGTCTATGAATTTAGCAGTGACTCCGTGGTACATGGGGAGCTGCTATTTTAATTCGGTTATTTCAGCCTATAAAACAACCTGATAATAAGGTTGCCTCCGTCAGTGCATACACCACAACAATTCAAACAACTAATGCCCTTTTCAATGAAACCACCAATGATTGCCTTAAAAATATCTTCCCCTGTGGTTACGCTCTGTCAATGGGTAACAGAGCAACAGGTTTTACTCAATTTCATTTCCTACCAAGTACCTCATGATGGTAAGCAAAATAGATGTATCAGCAACATCTACACTTTTATCGACCTGGATGGAAAAGAATTTACTTTTTCTAATTCTATCTACTACTACAGATTCAACATTTTCAGACATTTCCTGAATTTGTCGAGACAGTGTATTGTTTTGCAAACATGTTCTTTCCCAAACATACAAAAAAATGGTATCCTTAATACAAGGAGAAATTAAATCTTCAGCTATGGTGTGGTTTTTACCACAATTTAGTTTTAGCTATGTGATAAACAATACATTATGAAGCTTCAACTGCACTCTCATTGTCTTTCTTTCCTGCCATCATGTATAAAGTAACAAGTGGATGCTCTTCTAAGTGCCAAAAATAATGTATTTCTTTGTTTTTATACATAGGATGTTTAATTTCTAAATGTCCCATGAGTAGAGAGGGTTTCCCACACACAAAGGCTTAGGACAGTCAAATAAAAACCCATATTTAATATAATCTTCAGAGTATTTTCTGCTGTGTAGTATCTGAGGCACATATCTTTTTATTATCTCCCCGTGTGGGTGTACTTGCAGCTGCAGACCATGTTGAGAAGTATCTGGCGACAAGTTCTGGTTTTTTTAACCATTCCTATTTTCAACCACTGATCCATAACTGATATGCTTAAAAATCACTGACAATAATAACTAAAACTATATTAAACTTAAATTAAAAAAACTACTTGAAACGAATCATAACTAAAAGCAATGTACCTACTTTTACTTAAGTCAATAACCAGACTGATGAAACAGTCTGGCTACGGAAGTTATTTATATGTTTGGGGAAGTTCTAGAGATGTTGCAAATGGATTGTTCTGAAACTGTGTGTAATGACTAGTAGAAGAGTGGTTTGGAGAAAGGTTCATAATCATGCCTTTACCAATCATCATTCGCTAATGTGATCTAATTTTGAAGTGTCTCCATTAATGGTGATTCAAACTTAACATTTATTGCTCCATAACTAATGTTTTGCATTTTTTACTTTACTTGTTTTTTCACCATTACTGATTATTTTTCGCGTACCCCTGAACGACGCAGCATGCACCTCCGGGGGAATGCATACCACCACTTTGGAAGTGATGGTATCAAGTATTATAAGTACAAATCACCCTTTGTTTCTACAAATTCTACCACTATAACAATCTAGGAAGTTTGGATTTTAGGATAAAAACCTAGTTCTCATTTTGACATATGAGACTTGGTGTTGTCTAGGTCTCAGATCATCTTGATTGTGGGTTTCTTCAAAGTTTTTAATAGGCGAATAGAAATTATATCTTAAGAATACGTTTTCATCTATAAATTCATAAAAGAATCTTATTTTATTCCAAAAATCTGCTTTAACCTAGAATATACAGAATATTAAAGGTATAATTTTCTTTGTTTAATGTGCTATGAAATCAGGATGAACAAGATATGAACCCCAAACTGTCCATATACAAAATGCTATGCATTAAAAATAATGCTGCTTATACATCCAAGGTAAAAATTCCCTTGCTAAAGAAATATTTTATCATCATATTTGTTTCTCCTAATGCCTGCCAGCCATAAAATCAGCTCTCTATAACTATCTAACAAAAAAACAGGCTATTTTATATACCTATCCATTTAATACTTAGCATGTTCCCTTTTATTAACATTTATCTTTCATCTTTTGCCTTTATCTTTAAAAACAAAATTGATCAATAATATTTTAATTTTCCACATAATTCAAAATCCTAATATTTTTAGTAGTCCCTTTTTCCATATCCTTCCAGATATTTCTATCTGTTCTTGCTGACTGACTTGGAGAGCCCTCTACTGGCCTGATGTTCTGTCAGAAAGCGTTTTCTTCAGCTTTCAGATACTCATTAAATTGCACCTACTTTTGGTAATACAATAATAATTACATAATTCAAGTAAAACCTCTATTCAAAATAATAAAGATATAAGGAGAAAATGTATTTTTCTAGTAAAATACTGTTATCAGAAATAAACCCCTGCATATATGGTCAAATGATTTTTGACAAGGTGCCAAGACCAGAAGTCAATGGGGATGAGACAGTCTGTTCAACAAATAGTTCTGGAAAACTCTATTATCTACATGCAAAAAATTAAGTTGGAACCTTACCTGAAATCACATACAAAAATGAACATGAAATGAATCAAGAACCTAAATGTAAGATCTAAAACTACAAAACTCTTAGAAGAAAACATAACAAAAGCTTTATGACACTGGATTTGGTAATGATTTCTTGAATACACCACCAAAGGCACAGGCAAAAAAAACAAAAACAAAAACAAAAACAAAAACATAGACAAACTGGACTTTATAAAAATGAAAATATTTTGTACATGAAAATACATTATCATTGGAGTAAAAAGCAACTCAAAATAAAAAAATTATTTGGAAATCACATATTTAATAAGGGACTAATACCCAAAATACATAGAGAACTTGTAAAACTCAACAACAACAAAAAAACTAGATTCAAAAATGAGTGAAGGACTGAACAGACATTTCTCCAAAGAAGATGCAGGCATACCTCATTTTACTATGCTTCTCATTACTGCACTTGGCAGATACTGCATTTTTCACAAATTGAAAGTTGGTGTCAACCCTGTCTAATGGCGTAATTTTTCCAATAGGCTCAGATGATGGTTAGTATTTTTTAGCAATAAAGTATTTTTAAATTCTGGTACATGCATTGTTTTTTAGACAGAATACTAATGCACAGTTAACAGTCTACAGCATAGTGTAATCATCACTTTTATATGCACTGAGAAACCAAAAAATTCATGTAACTCAGTTTATTGCAGTATTTACTTTATTGTGGTGGTGTGGAATGGGACCCGTAATATCTCCATGGTATGTATAAATGGCCAATAATCACACAAAAAGATGCTCAACATCACTATTGTTAGGGAAATCCAAATTAAAACTACAGTGAAATACTACCGTATATCCATTATGATGGCTACTATCAAAAAAACAGAAAATAACAAGTGTTGACAATAATGAAGAAAAAAATGAAACCCTTGTACACACTATTGGTAGGAATATAAAATGGTATAGGCACTGTGGAAAACAGTTTGGTGGTTCCTCAAAACACTAAAAATAGAATTATGATCTACCTATTCCACTTCTGTATATTCACAGAATTGAAAGTAGGGTCTCAGAGAACTATTTGTATACCCATGTTCAAATAAAAAATATAAAATATGTTCATAGCAACAATATTCACTAAAATAGCTAAAATATGAAAGCAACCCAAGTATCCACTGACATGAATGAATTAGCAAAATGGGGTATACATACAATATATTATTATTCAGACTTCAAAAGGAAGGAAATTTTGTCACATACTTCAACATGGATGAACTTTGAGGTCACTGTGTTAAGTGAAATAATCCAGTCACAAAATGACAAATATTGTATGATTTCTATTTAACCTGAGTACTTAGAGCAATCAAAACCAGAGACAGAAAACAGAATGGTAGGTGTCAGGGGTTGGGAAAGAGAATGAGGAGGTATTGCTTGATGGGTATAATGTTTCAGAGTCATGGAGATTGACAGTGGTAAACAATATTATGAATGTATTTAGTACAACTGAACCATACACTTAAAAATGGTTAAGACAGTAATTTTGTTATATACTGAAATAACTCCTCTATCTCACCCTTTACATACACCTACTAGAAGGGCAAAAAACTCCAAGTTTGATAACATGTCTACTAACATGGCTATGAGCTGGTAGGCGGAAGTCTTATACACTGCTGGTAGAATATCAGAATATTAGAATAAGCCATCCCAGATAGCAATTTGACAATATCAATAAAAATGAGCAACTCATACAACACCCAGAAATTTCAGTTCTGAGAACTTACAAAAATACTTGCATATGAGCAAAAGAATGCTTATAGAAGATTCTTCACATTATTTATATAGGCCTAAACTAGAAACAACCCAAATTTTGATGAGTAGAAACAGGTTGAATAAATTATGCTATCTCCATAAAGTGAGAAATCAAGCAGTTGTAAAAGTAAAAGGAAGTGATGCTATCTATGTAGTGATATGGATCTAACCATTGTATTAGAGATTCTTTTTTGTAATATAAAGGAAAAAACCAGGTGCCAGATATATAGTTAGATGCTTTCTGTGAAAGTAGGGGTATAAAATACATTTATATATATGCTAGTGACAAATATAAATTCTGGAAGAATATACTAGAAACTGGTAACAGTAGTTCCTGTATGTATGTGAGGCAGTGTGAACTGGACAGATGAAAGATAGTACTTAGGCATCTTTTACTACACATATAAGCATGAACCATGTGAATAGGTTACTAATTCAAAAAATGACCTAATCTTAAAAGTTAAGAATAAAATTAAGATGTTTTACTAATAAAACAACCACAATCTTCTGTAATCTTACCTGTAAACTAGCCACATAGGAATCTGCACAATTTACATAGTGTCCTAACATGGCATGTTGTGCCCGTAATTCATTATCCCTTATCCTCTCATGTAGGTGGGTAATTTGTTGCTTCTGCCTATAAAACAAAAATTGAGGTCACCATTATAAAAAATATACTTTTCTAAGAGACAGTTAAAAGCAGAACTTCCAGTATCTAATAATTGGATCCAAGATTTAAAAGTATTATCAATCTTAAAATTCAAAATAGGAAACTGAGCAATGTGAATGACTTTAAATCATTTTTTAAAATTAAATTTACTGGATGACACTGGTTTTCCTTGGTATCCTTCTACAATATGCAAAAACGGAGGACTATATCTTTTAATAGATTATGTCAATAATTATTTGCCCAAAAAGTCTAACAATAAAAATGAAATTAAAAAAAAAAAACACCATATACAAAAACTAACTTGAAATGAAGCATAGACCTAAATCACGAGATCTAAAATTATTAAGTTTCTAAAACAGTGCTGTCCCCTAGAAGTATAATATGAATCACAAATTAGAGCGACAGATGTAATTTAAAAAATTTTAGTAGTTAAATTTTAAAAAGTAAAAAGCAGTGGGTGAATGTCATTTTACTATTTAAACTTAAACATTCAAAATACTATACTTTCAGCATATAACCAATAAAAATATTACAGATGAGATATTGAAAAAAAAAATATTTGCATTTGCTACTGCCAAAGATGGAATGTGTCTCTCCAAATTCACATATTAAATCCTATGCCCAATGTGATGGTGGTATAATGAAGTAGGGACCTTTGGGAGGTGATCTGGTCATGAGGGTGGAATGCTCAAGTGAGCAATTAGTGTTCTTACAAAAGAGGCCCCAGAGAGCTCCTTTGCCCCTTTCACCATGTAAGGTTATAGGTAGATGGCCATCTATGAACCAGGAGGTTGACTCTCATCGAACACTGAATCGGCTGGTGCCTATCTTGAACTTCCCAGCTTCCAGAGCTGGGAGAAATCAAATTCTGTTGTTTACAAGCCACCCAGTCTATGGTATTTTGTTATAGCTACCCAAATGAACTAAGACACCTATTAACTTATACTTAATAAAATTGTAATTGTAACGGTGTTCAAAAACTAATAAAAGTTAATTTTTCTAATTGCTTGATGGAGAGTATATCCATAGTAATAAAAGTCTGAATCTTGGTCTGTTTAAAAAAAAAGTACAGCACAGGAAATATAGTCAGTAATATTACAATAACTCTTCTGGTGCCAGGTGGGTACTAGACTTATCAGGGTAATCACTTTATAAGGAATATAAATGTGTAATCACTATATTGTACACCTGAAACTATTAACATATTGTATGTCAACTGTAATTTTTAAAAAATATAAAAAAATATAAAAAAAATAAAATAAAAGTATTAATTTCAAGAACATATAATGAATTAAATTATAAGTGTTCAAAATAAATATCCTGGTGGGTCTGTAATTATTCATATATAAACTTCAGTTGTATTAGAAACATCAAATATTTTTAAATAGGTTTTTTATAAAGTCAAACTATCTTCTACAATCTTGATTCCTTTAAAAATTATCAAGCATTAAGCACATACTATGTACCAGGTTCTGTTCAAGTCAACAGAGAACACAGCAGAGAATAAGAAAGTCCAGATATCTGTGCTCTAGTTTATATTCCAGTAAGTCTTGCTTAATATTGGCAAATTAATAAGCAAAATTTTTTGAAGTTTCAACTATTAAAATAAATATATTAAAGGTTTGAATTGGGTTCAATTTTAAGGCTAAAATGTCTACTACTACTTTATCCCATATAAGTACATAAAAATAAGGGGTGACTATCACTGATTAAGGAAAAAATACTTCCTCAAATTATTTCCCAATTACCATGATACAGAACATGTTTGATTATCTCCAAAGTATACACAAATGATATAGAACCAATATGTATCACAGACAACATAATTAAGTAATATTAAGGTTTACTGCTCAGAATAATCATGAGACTGTTAAGTATAAGCATTTTTTTTTTCAATTAACTTAAAGAATGTGAAGGAACTACACACTGAAAACTATACGGCACCATTAAAATAAACTGAAGAGGACACAAAGAAATGGAAAGATATTCCAGGTTCATGGATCAGAAGACTCAACATTGTTAAAATGGCCATATTACCCAAAGCAATATACAGATTTAATGCAATTCCCATCAAAATCCCACAAACATTCTTTCAAGAAATAGATTTTTTAAATTATCAGATTTGTATGGAACCACAAAAGACCTCGAATCACCAAAGCAGTCCTACATTAAAAAAAAAAAAAAAAAAGCTGGAGGTAACACACTCCCAGATTTCAATTCATACTACAAAGCATCAATAATCACAACAGCTTGGTATTGGCAGAGAAACAGACATACAGACCAATGGGACAGAATCAAAAACCCAGAAATAAATCCACAAATATATGGACAAATAATTTTTGATAAAGGAGCAGAAAATAAACAATGGAAAAAAGAAAGCTTCTTCAGTAAATGGTCCTGGGAAAATTGGAAAACCACATGCAAAAGAATGAATCTGAACTGCGAACTGTCATCATACACTAAAACTAATTTAATTTGGATTAAAGACCTCCACATAAGATCTAAAACAATAAACTGTATAGAAGAAAACATGGGTACTAAACTTCCCTCAGGTTCAGGGAAGACTTCATGAACCTGACCTCAAAGGCAAGGAAAGTAAAAGCAAAAATAAATGACTAGGACTGTATCAAACTAAAAAGCTTCTGCACAGCAAAAGAAACCATCAACAAGGCAAAGAGACAGCCAACTGAATGGGAGAAAATATTTGCAAATAACACATCAGGTAAGGGTCTAATATCTAAAGTATACAAAGAACTAATAAGACTTAACAACAAAAAAACAAACAACCCAATTAAAAAGTGAGCAGAGGAACTAAACAGACACTTCTCCCACGAAGAAATACAAATGGCCGGCAGACATATGAAAAAATGCTCATCCTCATTAGCTATCAGGGAAATGCAAATCAAAACCACAATGAGATACCACCTCACACCTGTGAGAATGGCTATTATCAACAAGACAAGGAATAACAAGTGCTGGAGAGGATGTGGAGAGAAAGGAACTCTGGCACACTGCTGGTGGGAGTGCAAACTGGTACAACCACTGTGGAA